>JBCAUA010023380.1:0-12612 GCA_038406235.1 Peronia verruculata | reverse complement strand
AGATAGATAGATAGATAGATAGATAGATAGATAGATAGATAGATAGATAGACAGACAGACAGACAGACAGACAGGCACACTGACTGACTGACAGACAGACAGACAGACAGATAGATAGATAGAGTAAATTCTAGTCTTTCTTTTGACGTTATGACTACCTCTATTTCATCAAACAGACGGAAGGAATGAACTGCTTTATAATGACGGACTGACAGATTGCTAAGGATAAATGTAAGGATTATAAATAAGGGACCAAATGACAAACTAATATTGATAAATAATGTAACGGCATAACTAACACAAATTAACATAAGACAATGTAATCTAAGCGTAAGATTCCATGACATCATAAAATAAATAAGTTAGAAATTACAATGAGATAACCTTATCATTGTGTATCTATAAAATCACAATTTAATTCCATCTCTTGATAAGCTAGAGCAGTCTTGCATTCTATTTTCTGCATCCATCGACACTCTCTGCCATCTCGCTCTCTCTCTCTCTCTCTCTCTCTCTTTATGTTTCTCTCTTTTCGAATCTCTTTTTTCTCCGTCACTATGTCTGTATCGCTCCCTCCCACCACCCAAGGGGTCCAGTGACTGAAGTGTAAACACATTGAGCAATGGTTGTCTGGCCGTGGAAAGCACTCACGCAGGGATGAAATGTTATTGCAGTAACTGACTCCAGCTCATTGCCAGCTGTGGGCGGAACTTCGCCGCTACGACCGTGACTTCTTTCAACGGATGTTAAAGAATACCAGATCTTAGATACTCTTAGATTTAGAGATCAAAGAGTTTACAGGCCCCATCATGATAGACTCACAAGGACAGCAGAGGACTGCAATCAACGGCGTACTCTAATTAATTATGTATGTTATCAGTGAATGCCATAAATTCCACGAAATAACTTCACGATACCGGAAGGGGAGGGGGGGGGGGGGTTAGACATTCTCCAACACAAGTGATTTTGAATCAAATAATTTCAGATTTCATTGCCATAAAAATGTGACTGGACCTATCTTGTCTAACACTCGCTCATTGTACACGCAGTTTGCATCCCATTCCTTTCCGAATACGAATACTATACAATGTCATGAAAAAGGACCGAGTTTATACAACTGTTAGCTCTTTGCTGTCTTTTCTGTCTCTCAGAACCACTAATTTTAATAGCTGTCAATGGAGAAATCCTGATATGTCAGGATTCTACTGATGTTTAAAGGTTATATTAATATTTCAAAAACATGGTCACATGACCACTAAAAGAATAATTTACACTTTTGAGAGTTGCATGTACTTTTTTCTGTACTTTTCTTTTTCTTTAAAGTGTAATTGTTGTTTAACCCCATTTTCATGCTGAAAAAAAAAAGAAAACAAAATAAAGACATGATCCCTTTCCTTTGTTGGAGACAGATATTGCACTGGCACTAGGCTGCTATCTTTTAGGTCACAGCTACTGTTCAATAAACAGAGGGCAACAGTACTTGTCTCGAAGCAGTGCAGATACGACTGTGATTGGTTTCCTTTGTTCCTTTGTTTATTTTGGAAAAAAATTGCATCGACACTGCTGATGTCATATTTCTACACATCTATATTATAAACTTGCATGAACACCCACAATAGGCTTATGGACTCCAAAACCGCTGAGTGAATCCATCTGCACATGGCTCTGTGTTTCTATGAACATAAACTAGAAAATCAGTGACGTTATTCTAAAAATGCGATAATAATTGAGTAATAAACTCGCAGGACTTCTTGATCCGAATTGTACGTCCCATAGTATGGCGCGTTCAAAACATGTTTCTTTGGGCACCATTCAGTTTGATCAACCAAAACATCAACAATTAGGTGAGCGTGCTTCCCAATCACTTTAACTCGCAGGGCTCTATTTAGAACATCTCCTACGGGGGCCTAGGGTTTTCTTCTAGTATTTTAAAAAAACCTCCCACTGTCCCACGGAGGCCGTGGGTTCTCTCCTAGTATTCTAATAATGAACCACTGGTTCTATTTCTCAATGTTTGTCATGGTAAATAATCAACTTTGGTGAATTATCTCATTTATGAACAGAAGGAGAAACCCTGACAATGAAATCTCAGATGCCTCATTCCACCCACCTTCCGTTTTTATATTATTATTTTTTAAAAATTTATTTTGAAATTTCAACTTCTTTCATTTAAATTGAGAAGTTCGTTCTGTGACATTTTCTATTTTTTTTTTTTTTTTGCAGCAATTCGTGCAATGTATTCCTACTTTCAACTCCCCGACCGTCGTCAAAACTCTCCAAGGCTTCAACACTGAGCTCAAATTTTGCACTGTTTCCAAAAACCTGTGTGTCCTAACCTTCCTCACTATTGCGCTAAAATACTCAAAGAAACTTATACGAGAATTTTAAGATGCTAACGATATGAAATCAAACACTTGAATCAACAACTGGGCGTGGTCTTTACAATAGTTTGTGATTTTTAAATTGAATGTCTTTTAATCATGGCTGTTTGTAAAGATGTTGTATACAAGAGAGTAGCCTATGCACCATAATGTCTATCCATTTACATACACATGTACCTCAGAATATCTAAATTCGTTTTTTATTGGATTTTTTTTTTTTTGTCTAGTATTTCATTTGTCTATTACTTAATATCCTTTAATTAATATTCCTTATACGCTATAATTGCAACTGCTCCATATGTTTATCCTGTAAGTCAGCAGACGGGTTTTTATATGGTGGAGCCGCGTCAGAATATTTATAATACATGTAATGCCTTCTGTCACATGTGGCGTGTAACGGAAGTTGCATGGGTCACATTTTGGCGTCCATGGAAACCAACTTGCGAGTGTTAACCACTAGGTATGTCGATAATGTCAGGGTGAGGGAAATGGTCTGTAGATGAGCAACTTTCCCGCAAGGGTGAGAATTAACTACCTATGGCGAGCCGGCCGCTCGTATCTCTTCCTGACTACTGAAAATGAAGCCGCACCTCAGGAATTACACAAGAATATGCATGGATCCCTTGGCATTGGCCAGATATTTCAAAGGACCCAGGCTGAACTAATTTCTTATCATTATTTTACTTTGATTATTTGATTCTGCGGTAGTTGTATCTCGAAGATTTGGAGTTCCCGATATTTTCATCAGTAGTAGCTAATCAATTCTTCATGATTATATTGTTCATTTTTATGTACCAGTACTGAGTTAGTTGCTGATTAACATGCCGTGGCTTGAAAGTCAAGACATTTTTTTTTATGGAACATCTTTGGTGGTTATATTATTCCATGAACTTATTATGTTTATTTTATTTTATTTATTTATTTATTTATTTATTTATTTATTTATTTTTATTGTTCTTTTGCTCTATAGAAATAAGTTTTATGCTGTGTAAAATAAAATAAAATAAAATAGAATAAAATAAAATAAAATAAAATACGGCGCAATATCAAACCATGACTGCGGTCAGCTCTCATTCTTGTTCAAAAGTCTGTGTGAAACTGATTGGAAGCAGTGTCAGTGATAGTTAGCCTTCCCCCCCCCCCTTTTTTTTTAATGGTTTTCATAATTGATATGGCCATCGTCACGGCCATGAAGAAATAAATCTCAGAAAAATTACTCTTTAGCTTTATAGGTTTATGCTTTTGAAAATTGTGGCCAATCAGTGAAATCACATAAGATAGTTGGAATTACTGGCTTAGGCTATCCATAATGGTATCGCTGAGCTCCATACAATAACCTACATAATGTTCTATTATAATAATAATAATAATATAGTACATTTATTAAGCGCCTATGCAAAGCCCCAAGGCGCTATACAATAACACATTCATTAACAACAAATAGTTCATCATTAATAACTACCTCCATACACACTCACACACACTCACACTTCATTATGATCCAAGATATTTTCCGAACATGTAGGTTTTCAGTTGTTTTTTAAAACTCGCTTCACTGCTAGCAGATCTCAGAGTTTGGGGTAGTGAGTTCAAAAGACAGGGGCCGATAAAACTGAATGATCTATCTTCAAACTTCTTAATTACTGGATATAAAGGTTTTATAAAATTCATGATGGACGATTTCATCTGTTATATGTACAAGGAAATAAACACTGATGTGAAATGCGTTTTTAACACCTGCTATATTGATACTGCTTATTTTGATATTCTCCTAATAAGATAAATGATATCTTGTGTACAGAATGATATTTGAACTTTAAGACACTATGTGTAACTTTAAGACACTATGTGATTATGTAACTGTCTAAAGGGGTGATGCTATTCACCAAGGTCTCTCCTTTCTTTATTGATTTCGTGTACATTTATTCTCCTCCTTTTTTGTAAACATTAAATTTGGCAATACACTGTCAAGCAAGAAGAATTCTTGGTCTGAAGACTCCATAATGTAGTGACTGATACACAAATTAAATGAAGATCAGGAAGCGCGAGCACACGCATTGTCTGTGTGTGCCCTGTAAGATTCCAGCGCTTGTTAAAAACACACCTGTGGCCTAGTGCGTCAAGCGTTCTCAATGTTTCCTCCCATACACTGTGTATCAGATGTTTAATAAAATGCAGGATAATGACATGCTTGTTTCCCTTATAGGTAGTGTTTAGAAGTGGAGAAGGGGCGCTTCAAGTTCTGCCACCTCTGATTGATGTCATACCAGAAGCCCGACTCAACCTGGTAATCTATTTCCTGAAACAAGGTAAGGGAGAAAGTCTAGAGTGATAAATATGTTGGTTTTTTTTTTGACAATTTTGTCTTTGGTATTTGTTTCTGCCTTTATTTTAAGGCACAATATAGCAGGGCTGTGAGCAAAAGAACTAATTAAAACTAAAGAAAATTTTGGATAATTCAGTGATTTCTTCCTGAAAACTTACGATGCTTACAACAGCAGCAGACATTTTTTTTTCAGTGTACAGGAAGTGATTGAGCTGATAAGAGGGTTTCTTTCATAGTTATAAATTCTCAATCTGGTCAGTCATGGACAAAACAATTTTCGTGCTATGAAATTTTGGCAACTGAAAAAGCAATAAACTAGTTCAGTGCAAAAATAAACTGTTCAAGAAATAAACATATAAGAACATTAATGTGATTTGAAGGCAAACTGATGAATGGCAGATGGGAGCAATTTTATACATATTAGATATGATAATAGATGGATAGGATGACTTAGTGAAAATAAATTTCTACACATGAAAGGAATATTTGTCTTAAAACCTGAGATACATCAATATTCCTGTCATGTAGATGATGTACCAGAGGCTTATAATCTCATCAAAGACTTGGAGCCAACAACTCCACAGGAATATATCCTCAAGGGTGTTGTTAACGCAGCTTTGGGTCAGGATCAAGGATCAGTATGTATCATTGAATATGATGATATTTTATTGTTTTTAAAGCTTTATAAGATTTTTTTTTTTTGTTTTTTTCCATCACCAGTTTTTTTTTTTTTTTTTCATTACTTGAAAAGTGTATTACATTGTCAGGATATATTGCAATTTGTTAACTTGAGCAATTGCAAAAGAATGTTGATTTTTTTTTTTTCACTGTTAGAATCTTTAAGTTTTGCAGTACAAGAAATTACTCCTATAGTTTTCATTTATATATTGCAATTTGTTAGTTTGAGCGTCATTTTATTATTTATTATAAACAATGGTTGTTTTGTTAGCTACAAATTGAAGATGTGTTTCTTCATAAATCATTTGCTCGAATTGCATTGGCTGTTATATAATTTTGCATAATATTTTCCTTATTTAGCGAGAGCACATGAAGATAGCCCAACAGTACTTCCAGCTGGTGGGGGGATCAGCCAGTGAATGTGGTATGTGTTCTGCTGTGAATTCAGTTTTCCATCACATTTTGTTTGGGTTTTTTGATATGTTTATGTGTTGGGTTTTTTTTTTTTTTTTCAATTGTACGTTTAAAAAACTGTGAAAGATGACTCTTTAAGCAAATGAATAGTTCAACACAAAGTATCAGTAAAAGTATTCATGTTCTAGAGAAGGCAGTCTTGACCTAGTGCCTGAGGACACATAGAGCTAAATACTTGATTGATTTCATTTGGAGAGAAATTTTTAGTACAGAGTGCAATAGGCAAGTTTTTGACCATATCAGCCCTTTGTCACTTTTAGGATTAACCCTGTTGCGATGACTGACATAAGTGGCATATCATTAATTAGAAGCCAAGGTTGTGGTCTGATGTTCATGAAAATACACCATTTCACATCTAATGAAAACTATATGATGTATGGCATATATTGCAAATGAAAAAGCTCTGTGCCCATGTTGTATGCAGGGCTATTAGCAGTTGACCACATAGTCAAACTTTCTTTTGTCTAAAATCTCAGGAGCAGTGTGAAATTATATTTGAGTGTTGTTTATGGCAGACAAAGAGACTATGAAGTGTATATCCCCAAAGTAAACTTTTTTTTTTTTTTTTTTGTAATTGGCTGTGTCACCACAGTAACATGGCATGTGTGAAGCCTACTACATACTGTTAACAGACTTAGAGCATGGAAAGTCCTTTGCACTCAATAAGAAATGACAAATATGTTAAATCCGTCAGATATGAAACACAGCATCAGTTAATTATCATATAATGTAAATGCATCTTGTCGTGAGCAAACTGGGTCCTTCATGGATTGAAAAAACTCCAATGCGTTAAAGGGCAAAACTGAAGTTTCTCTGTCTATGTTGAATTCAGACTGACATTTTTTTTTTAAATGCCACCTGGCACAGGTATTGAGTGATAATATTGTTGATTGAGATAAAATTTTTCTGTCTTTCTTCTTTTTCCTATCATTTTATTACATAATAATCATCATTCACTCCAGATACCATACCTGGGCGGCAGTGCATGGCCTCCTGTTTCTTTCTGCTGAAACAGTTTGAGGATGTCCTGATTTATCTGAATTCCATCAAGGTGCGTTACACTGTAACATCTTATCTAACAATTTTATTCTGTCATTTCCTTTGAAATGAACATATGCTGTACAGCACTGTAGTGTACTAGAAGTGAACCACAGCCTTTGTGGGAGAATTTTTGAATTTATAGATAAAACCAGTTCTATACTGCGGCTTTAAATATATGACAAGCATGCGCACCTCAATGTTGGTATTTTAGATGATTGAACTGAACGTTACTAAAAAGAACATGTTTAGTGTTTTGAATGTGTCATTCTATCAAACATACTATCTGGATAAAACACTCTTGCAAGTTTACTTTTCAAGTATTGTTCCCTTTTTATACAGGATAAATATAGAATTTGGGGGAGGGGGGGCTGTAAGTAGAAACAGATTTTTATACAGAAATGTGACAAACATACTAAGCTGAGGGGGGGGGGGGAGCATAGATTTATATGCAGAAATAGTGTGTGCCAAATTTCATATGGATGCATTCATTAATGTTTGAATCCATGAGTGTTTATGGGGTTTATGGCAGATTTGAAGTGTAGTTGTATTATGAGGAGTGACTTTATAAAATCCGGCAAGTCATTTTTTTGTTTCAGTTCTCAGAAATTGAGAAAACCTTCCCTTTCAGTATCTAATTTAGCCTAGCTTTTGCCACTTGAAGACGCACATTATACATTATCAAAATAAATATGACTGAACTCCCATTTAGTCATTTAGACAAATTCACTCTAACAGTTGGAAAAATCAACTATCGAGTTTCAGAAAACGTTTCTTGCTGTTCAGCAAGTATATGCATTGTACAGAAACTCACATATCAACTGAACTTTCCATGCCTTATTTTACTGTAATTGTTGGAATCTCAGTCAGGTGTAAATGCAGTTTTGAAAATGAAGACTTCAACATGTTCTCCATGCTTAGGACAAGCTAATATGATCATTTTAGTTTTCTTTAGCAATTTGTAATGTGTGCTCGAGTGAATAATAATTTGGGTGACGTCGTCAATGACTTGTGAGAAATTTTTACTTTTGACTCCTTCCATATGCCATGTTTGCTTTTTATACTTGTTTCTGTTCCTGTCATTTTCCAGAGTTACTTTTATAATGATGATTGTTTCAACTTCAATTACGCTCAAGCAAAAGCTGCTGTTGGGAATTTCAAAGAAGCAGAAGAGGCAAGTATTGCATTTTTCATTTTTTTTTTTTTCATTCTTATTGTTTCCTCTAGCATACACTGTAAAGTTCCAGTATATGTAGACACGTTTAACAAGTGATTGTCTTGTTGTCATTTTATAGGACATCGAAAGTCCTGCTCTTTTTTTGCAATGATGCTCTCTTTATAATCTGATGGAGTGATGATTGATAAATCTTCATGTCAGAAAGGCTGCACGAACAATAGTAGTTTAAGGGAGAAGGAGAGGGCTGCCACTTGAATAGATCAGCCAGTTGGGGTCAGGATATTGATTTTCATTTTGTTGGCATTTTTGGAAAGAGTTGTCATTTCTGTACCAGATTATAGAATATTCCTATGATTATAAAATTATTTGTTACAGATTTTGTTGAGGGAGGATAAAATTCAACAAAATCTGTTTCATAATGTGACATCACCAAATCATTTATTGTGCTCCAATGAACAACAGCAGTCACTGTTGACAACAGCATCTACTGAATTCAACAAATGTCTTTTGAGGATTTCTGCTGTTGAAATAGGGACTTGACTTTGGTCTGGGATTTCACTCATTCAGATTCAGTGATATATATGCAGAAAAGGAAAAGTTTCTCCAAGAGTATATTAGTTTACCGGATAGCAAATATAAGGCACCTCGCCACATCTGAGGCTCAAGAAGAAGACCTTCAGAAGGCATTAGAGAGAAAGGGCCTCATATTTCATAACCATTAGTTATTCTGACGTCCTCTCTGCAAAACTGTAGCATTTTGTGTCAACTGATGCAAATATTCATGGGCATTCTGAATCAGACAGACCTGCATAAAGAGAAGTGGCCTAAGGTAAAGGAAAAAAAAAAAGTTTTTATGCAGCATCTAAGTACCATTGCGTTTTATGTACAGAATTGGTGATTTAACATTGTGCTTGTTTTACTTCATCTTTTTTCATAGATCTTCCTTCTGATCCAGAACGAGAAAACAAAGAATGATTATACCTACCTCAGCTGGCTGGCTAGAACTTGTAAGTGCATCATCAATCCATGTAATTTTTATCACCATAGACTAAAATATTTTTTAAAATGTGATAAAATGATTTTATCATAGGAAGGGACTCGCAGATTGTTTGTCTTGAAAAGACAAACTCTTCCCTCAGAGAGAAGCAAGTGTTCTACGGAGATGAGGTGTTGACCAAGAGTATTTGGTCTTGCAAGAAAAACACAAATTTGAGCCAAGAAGGCTAGTAGAATAGCCAGACATCTGGTATGGTAAAATATTTGTCATCATAAAGCTCAGGGATGTCAAATTTCCTACTTTAGCAGGATTTCCTACTTTTTGGTTGTTGGTAATTTTTCTGTAGGGCCGAAATCCAGAATTATTTACCATTAATATACTTCAGTTTTACGTGTTGCTAAAGAATATACCAGGAACTTTTCCTACTTTGTCATGTAGAGGGATTGACATCCCTGTAAAGCTGTAATATAGTATTCACAAATCTGGATTACTGTGAAAAGCAGACACTTTTTTTTTTACACATTATAGCTATTACATGTATTAGTGATTAGGAACCCTCTTTTACTGCACAGTAATCTGTGTACAAGGAAAGACTGTGTTCAACTATTTTGTGATGTTAAATACAAGGCACTTTATAGAGAAAAATTGCATATGAAATTGATTTGTTGCATTTTGTGTAAAACACTAGACATCATGAACAGAAAAGCTCGCCTGGCCTGGGAACTGTATTTGAAGATGGAAACATCAGGAGAATCTTTCAGTCTTTTACAGTTGATTGCCAATGACTGTTACAAGGTAGGTGTCCTCCGTGTGGTATTTCTTTGTCATGCATTTTCTTCTAGTATCTCAATGTCATGCAAGTCTTGCAGTAATATTTTTTAAAACAGCAAATACAAATTCATTTGGCCCAAAGGAATATTATATGATAAAAAATTTCAGTGTAGGCTACCGGTTACAATGTTGTGCTCACTTTACTTTTTCTACTCCGACTCATTTTTTACAGATTGCATCATGTTGATGTAAGGAACTTTGTACTACAGAAAAAAGTGAATGTGTCAGAGAATAATAGAATCTTAATTTTAGATCTAAGAATCTAATTTGTGATAAAAAAAAACTGAGTCAGATCTGCAATACATGCTGCATTATTTCCACAGATGGGCCAGTTCTATTATGCAGCCAAAGCTTTTGATGTTCTGGAGAGGTTGGACCCTAATCCAGAGTACTGGGAAGGGAAGAGAGGAGCATGTGTTGGTGTTTTTCAGTTGATTATTGCAGGCAATGAACAAAGGTAAACATCATAGAACCACTCATTCTTACCTTAACCCTTTTCCTTCTCTGAATGGGGATTCCCCGTTCCGCAAACAGGTTTACCCATTCTTGATGTAAGGTAAGGTTTCACTTTCCTTGTTTCATTTTATGATGTCGTTTGAGGATGAAGCAAAGAAAATTTCACTTTACTATAACGTGGCATAACCTAAATAGTCAAGAAGTGTTGGTGATGTTGATATTTATATCCATCATGAAGAGAAAACAAAGTTTCAACATGATGGACAGTGACAGCGATGAATCCATGATGATTCTGATGAGTGCTGTTCAGGTCTAGTATAGATCTGGGTCACGATCTCATTAAAATTCTGAGAAAAGCTTTCAAAGGGGTCATGACCAGCTCATATATCTACAGGCATAGGATCCCTCGACTTCCAGACAGTATGGTGGTTTGGTGACAGTGGCGAAAGAGGCATGGCAATGGTTGTCAGAGTTAAGAAACTTTGGGGCAGCAGAAACAAGTACCTAAAAAATGAGTGCCTGTTTGATGAGAACATCTAGAAGTAGTAGAATCATTTTACTTTATTTCTCTCAAAACATAATTATGGGGGAAAGGGGCATGCTGGAGGTGATTTTTTAAAATGATTTCATATAGACTATTTTTAGCCTTTTCCACCAAAATGAACTTTGGTAAACATGTTCTATTATATATGAGCATATTATCTAAAAAGTTACAAACAAATTTTCAACTCTTCATGTGCAAAAAGAATTTTGTAGAAGTTTTTGAGAATGTCATGTAGTGAAATTTCACAGTTTGCCCTTTTCTTTTTCATTACAAAAGCTTATTTTCTTCAAACGCAATGGACTCCTTATACATACTTTTTTAGTCTTGTTGTGAAAATGGCATTTGCCAGATTTGATTAGTTCTGTCAAGAAATAAAAGAGCATGAGAGAAACCCATATATAAAATCAGAATATATATATATATATATATATTTTTTTTTTTTTGTAAGGACTTACTTTTAATTTGACAGTGAGAATTTTTGGCTTTTAGTCTCCAAACAGCCTTTTTTTTTTTTTTTTTCACATACTAGCCCTCTCCGCAAGACGTTATTGTCTTTTTTTTTGCCTTTTCCTGACTTTTTTTTTTTTTTTTTTCTTGAATGTTCCTCCCCACCCTCTTTCACTGTGAAGGTTCTTATAGAGTCACTCTCAGTTTTTTCATGACCTATACATAGTTGTCATATTTTTCTCTGTCAAAACCAAGAGTGTCTTGACCTTTGCTAGGGCAGATAGTCAACAACTATGCTCTGAAGCAGCAGAAATGTTTAAAAACAATTACCAATGTTCCACTCCTCATGGGATGGAAGTTCACTTTATAGCATCTGGTGAAAGCTTACACTAATATTCTGCATGATTATGAGCCTAGTTTGTCTCAGAGTGGTTACCCAATGTCCATCCTTGGCATTGGGGCTCAAGATAATGCTAGAGGAGGACATCTCAAGTGTTTTGTGCATTCTTTGCCTGTATCCTGTTAAATAGCGGTGATCTACCTTGCATGTACCAACCAGAGGGATCCAAGACCTGATTGATAGTAGACCGGGCCATCTATTGAGTGATCATGGGTCAAACATGTTAAAATGGACAAATCAATTTTGCTGGCTATTTTTGTGTTCAGAAAAGGCATGACTTCTAAGAGAAAACAAAAACCCAAAATTGCATTTTTTAAGCAAAACTATATTTCAGGAAGTGGCTAACCCTTTAAAAATATACCTAAAAATAATTTCATGCTGTTTTTTTTTTTAGTGCAACCATGGAATAGGCCAGTACATCAAACATGTTTGGCAGGAGAAAGCAACCTAGCTAAAGTTACTTGATTTGTTTTGGTCATCAAATTTTTTTTTCTTTTTTGACCCCTTGTTCACAGCAAGCATTTCATTTTTTATTAATATACGTGTCATCATTATATGAATTCAGCATGTTGGGGTTTCGTAATAAAGGAACTTAATACATGTTAGAAATCTCAGACAGTCAACAAATCCCTTTTTGCAGCATGACAGTTGATCTTTTTGACATTTCTGTTACATCCAGGTCTATATGAATGAAGACTGAATTTTTCTGAAGTTAATAGTGTCATTGAATTGAGTCCTCTAATGGCCCTGAATTAACGAGCCATTCAGATACAGTGGTCTCCGTCCAAGAACCCTCCGCCTAAGAGCCCAGTCCGCCTAAGAACCCGCCTCTGCAGAGAAACCGAATTTTTCCTCTATAATTT
>JBCAUA010023369.1:0-12612 GCA_038406235.1 Peronia verruculata | reverse complement strand
TTGATGTTAAGTGACTAGTCTTGCTATCATAGGTCTACCAAGAATAGTAAAGTTTGGCGAAAAGAAAGCACGCATTGGGGGACGCTCTGTAAGACTTTTCAGTACAACGGTATCATTTGTACCAGACACAAAATATTGACAATATCTAAATGTACAGCGCCATAGCCAAGATACATATTATATTAATTCACATTCGGTATGTTTTATTTCGACAATTCTCCCGCATCCCTCATCCACTCTTTGTGACCAAAGCCATAGGTCATTGACGGAGGAGAGTGATAAATCCCAGAGCTAAAGCTGCCCATACATTCCATCCATCTTCCTTTGACACGCAGCCTCTCTGATGTCATGATTGAAACATAAATCATGGCCATTTAGTCAAAAGTTCTGCTTGAGAGAAAGTTATTAATTTTCTTCTCGAATTCTCCAGAAACTTATGTTTACCACTCATACAAATGCCACGATTTTGTGGTAAAAATAGTAGTGCATCTCTCATACTTGTTATACAGGAGGCTGGAGAAAAGATAGATGTATTCCAATGCTCTGATTTTGAACAGACCCTCTCATGAGTTAGTGTATACTTACAATCACAATGTTAGAATTAACACTTTGCACGTCAAGAACAATACTAAACGTTTCTGAAATTCTTAAAAGTGCATCAAGTTATGAAACTATCTATTTCAGGGACCTCCATATTTGTATCTCTTGAGGTAAACTATTAGACTCTTCCCTTACTCTTTTTTCTACTAGAAGTTTACGGACACCATGAGTAGTCTTTAGATGTGCCCTAATGGCTTGGCAGGGAAAGTGTTAAAGTCGAACTATACACATTCTTGTACAACTATACGCCAGATGTATTGCTCTGTAGTTTTCGTGTTTGTTGACATAGTATCACATGAATTGGGAATGTAGAATTGCAAGAGAAAATCCACCACCCTAAGGCCAAGTCTTTGTTTGTTCTTTGATAGTTTGTTGCTTTAAATTGTTGAAACGTCATTGTGTCAAGTCATCATCATCATCATCATCCTCATCATTTTCCAAAAAGATCTTAAAATTAAGATGACTGTCCACCGGCAACTACTCAAATACATCAGCAAAGTGGAAAGACAATAATATGAAGAATTTTGAATTAAATTAATATAAGAAACTAATATCGCTTGTCAAATGTTCGAGCCCGCTTGGCTCTTCGTCGCGACAATAATCATCAGCCTCATCATGATCGCATCCTTAACCTTTTGAATTCCACCATAACAATGATCTTTAAGCTCACCAGTGCTGTGTATGTATGTGTGTGTTTATGTGTGTGTGTGTGTGTGTCTATATGTGTATGTTTCAAATTGGCCCTGCATCAGTTATCTTCTTTCTAAGCTTTGATCCCTACTCTCTAAGTATTCCTTGACCTGCCTCTAGAGCTTGCTAGTGTGGATTCCATATTAGGTTTCTCAGGGTATGCAGAGGGGGTGTTTCTAAGGGGTTTAGTAGGAAAACTCCTCAGGTGGAGCGAGACAGGTAACGGTCATCAGAGGAAGAGTGGGTTCTTTCATCAGATGATTCGGCCTTTAACTTCCTGACATCTTCTAGAACCCCGGCCACACCGGGGTCATGACTCCCGATGTCCGTCACCCACCTTTTTTTTTTTCCCCCTCAGGGATTCTGGTTGGGATTTGAATATATATATATATATATATATATATATATATTCAGAGGTGAATGTTCTCTCTGTTGCTGCAATGTCAAAACATCGATATCAGACCACCCACATCACATTCAGCCCCCGATTTCTCTGTTTGAGTCCAGCTACTTACAACTCAGTCTTACCGCCCCCGAGACATGATCTCCGGCGAACTTTTGATTGAGCTTTGGCATGCAAGAAAACGCAATGAGAGATAAAATGAGGATCAAATAGGAGAGGTCAGAATACTTACTTGAAGATATCTGCAGTTGAGCTTTGAGTTGAAGAAGATTGTCGAGACTAAGATGACCAATGAGAACTGGGGAAAATGTCGTTGAAATAGTGGTCAGAGTTAATGATATATAAATCCATTAGAAATTAAAGAGAACGATCTGGATGTAAATTAGTGAAGTGGTGTTTCAGTGGAGTAGAGAATACTGAAATACTTGAATTAGTCTTCATAAAATCAATAATAATAATTAATGAAGCAGTACGGAATCTCTCGGTCCAGTGAATCAGAGAAGCAAGAAAATTGACCTATGAACCAACATGAAAAGAGTTAACCATAAAATTCTCTTACACATAAAGTGTATCAAACAAAACGACATCAAGGACTTTCTATCAAATGAAGGCGACGACCTGAGATTATATTATTGGGGCTTTAGATGAAATAATTGCAGTGATAAATAAAAAACACAGGATTTTTCAGTGGCCCATCAATGTGGTCAAATTATATTCATATAAATTATAAATATTTTTTACTGTTACTTTGAATGGTGTTAACTCACTTTCAAATACTTTTCTCTTTGATCTCTCGTTCATGTGGCAGCTTTTCACTTGTCGCAAAAGTGAAATAAAGAGGCTTAAATCTGAGGAGAGAGGAAGAAAGAGCTAGATGCAGCCTTAAAAAAAAATTTTTTTAGGAAAGCGTGCCGGTCAATAATGACACAAAGGTAATGAAAATCATGGAAATAGGTATACATGATCGTGATACATATAGCCAGGTCTTAATCTTTTCTATCTCGTTTGTGTGCTTTCAAAGGTCATGTTAAATAATAAAGGGACATCCCCCCCCCCTGTTATTATTACATAAAAGTAATATTGAAAGGCACAACTTCATACATTTCTTTCCGGAGCCAGTTCATGAATACTAATCATATACATCAACCTTAAGGAAAAATAGGATAGAGGAATCTAAGAAAAAGTCTCACCCGCAGTAGATGCTGAAGCATGACCGATGCCTAGACCAAGGCTGAGGCCGAGAAGACCTAGACAGATAGTATAGTTAGCATATACAGACTTTGATTGAAGTAGTCATCGCCAACAACCATTTTTCATATAAATATTTTCTGTTTTAGAATGGTTCTTATATTAGCAAAATGTAATTCTCATCCACTTTAAGTTAATTCTCTGAAAAGATATGTTAAGAAAATATTAATTTAAAATAGAATTCATTATCCAAGATAGACCCTTCTGACTTAATCTACTGCGATCATGTGACTTGCAGTTTCAAAAATATGTGGTGCAATCTAAAAACAAATCCTGAAAATAGTAGTTCTGCATTTCGGAATCAGAAGGATTGAGCACAGAAATTGAAGTCGAGATTCCATGATATGTGGCAGAAGAGGAGCAGAGGAGCAATGCACCTCAATGTTTTTCACGTGTTAAGTCAACCTTTAATATAGGACATCCATTTCGTACTTCTTATCAGACACCAGAACAGTTAGAGATGTCAAAACATTGGCGGTCATGTTCAATTAATTGTACCGAAAATCTTTGCAGTTTAATTCTCTCGCATCTGTTTTTGGTTTTACTTCCAATCTTGTAAAGTAATAAATATAAACTAATAAAGTTTCTCTGCAGTTTATCTTCCGTATATATTTTTCTTGCATTTTTTTTAAAATCTCTATCATCTAAATTCTTCAGTAGTTCTATCGCCTCCTTTTCAAAATGTTATTAAAGCAAACATAACGGTAGATGAAGTTCGAGTTAAAGCTACAGATCATATCGATCTCATACAATGTTTACATGGGCTAAATGTAAGTTACCAGCCCAAAATAACGAGGCCATATAATTTCAAGACAGGAATTGTGTGTTGTAGTTCGAGACTGAATCATGAGGCCTTTGCCAGCCTCAGCCCGAGTTAGGCTATTTGCAACATACCGTAAAGAATAAATTGACACATCATCAAAAGAAAGATAGCGTTAGCTAGTATCACTTCCAAACAGTTACAGAAAATATGGAGGGCTATGAAAAGCTCTTTAGTTGTAATGTAAATTCAGTATTGGTGAGATGTTCTGGGACTTTAATAACTAGGCCTATACATAACCAAAATTTCAGAACGGTTTAAATCCCCATCTGTTGTTGTCCGTGACAGAAGACTTTCCAGGTATGGTGGCTAGAAGATACTTACAACGAAGAGCCATGGGGTAGGACCAGCTGAATACATGTTGATGTTGGAAAAGAAATTGTTAGGAAGAAACGGTACTGAGTAGGACACAGACTGAAGAGGCCATTTGACCCATCACTAAGTCCGCCAGAAAAGAATTTATGGAGAAGAGGAACATGGATAATGCCATCGATTTCTTCAATGAGATGCCGCGAAAATGATACATGAATGGGACATTACTAACAAAGTGACATGACAAAATTATGTCAAGATTATTAAGGAGTTATTTGGTGAGTGACCTATACTCTGAAGTAAATAGCGAGAACTAATGCTGACAGGAAGTCCTAACCGTTTCTCCAGATATCTTGTTAATGCACGAACGTTATTTTGTATCGAATGGAAAAAAAAAAAAAAAGAAGAAATAGGGACGTAACACGCCGTAATCCACATGTTGTGGTTTAATTAAAATTGAAAGAAACCATTACGTTCTGGTGAGTTCTATTCACTTCAGTTGTGCTCTGAAAATGCACAATACAAGCCATAAAAAAGAGATGGATAAACTGGTCTTTTACTAACCTGGTACTAGTACTCTCTAACTGAAAGACTTTTGAAAACGAAAGATCTAAAAAAAAAAAAAAATACTCACCTTTAGAGCCGCCTAGCCCAAGATCAAGCTTAAGTCCAAGCAGACCTGTTACATTAAGTTTTTAGACATGTGCACTATCTTCAATGATAAATGTCAAATATTATAGTAAATATTTCAATATTCTTCTTTAAAAGTTGGGAGGGATGAGGGAGGGGGGGGGGGGGGGAGGGGTGAGTGCAGGTCCTGAAAATGAGGTTTTGGGACAAAAAAATCGAAATCGTTTTTTTTTAAAAATATTTTTTTAAACTGTTGTTAGACACTTTGACCTCTTCTGACATTAGAAAAATACCGCTTAGGGCCAGAAACATCTGCGATGTGTTCCAAAACGGCACTAACACGGCACCGTTAGGAAATAAATTGAAAAGTTTTGAAAGTTCAAAGCGATTTTCTCAAAAGGTGCGGTTTTTTTTTCTCTTTTTCCCCCAAGTTTCTCTCTCTCTCTCTCTTTCTTTCTTTCTCTCTCTCTCTCTCTCTCTTTCTCCCAGAACCGACAGACTTGAAATTTTGAATATGTATTCTTCATCGCACAGGTTTCAATGATGTCCATTCATTTTATGAATTTTATTCATATTTTCCCAGGGCAATTTGGACATTTTGTGGAAAATGGAAATATACAGATCCGACAACACACGTATTTAGAAAAAAATTATGAAAAGCATAATATGGCAAATAATCAAAACACAAATGCATATTCTTTTATATTCAAATCTATTTTATTACTATGCAAAACTTCAAACGATTACACTTTCGTAATATGACTGTAATGGATTGTAAATCTCTTAGACTCTGTACTTACGGGGATAAGCACGATATAAATGCTCTCTATTATTTATTATTCTTACTTTAGGAACCTTAGGATTTTGAAAAAAGGTAATTTATTTTCAAGACGCAGATCCAAGATGGCGGAGTTGTCATGGCAACCGGATACAAAGCAAACTTTATTGCTACAATTTTTCTCTAATGTTATCATGCTGTATCCGATTTTGAAATGTAAAATCTCCTGAGTACAACCATTTAAAAAACCACTCCCAGGACCCGCACCTCCTCTTAAAAAGCGGAACGATCTAGCTTTTCAATATTTACAGATAAATGCCTAATTTTGTTATAGAAGGAGAAATAAAACCGACCAAGATAAAGTAGGAATGATCCAGTATCACCTGTTGAAACAATGAATGCCAAGTCCACATTTAGGACCTCTGTGGTAGGTAGTCGCATTAACAGTATTTCGTATCAAGCTCTGATTTTTGTAATTGTCTGACACAGCTGATACGCAATAAAAGAATAGATGGGAAAGAACAGTGTTATGTCTTTAAGAGCTTTTAATCTTATGGAACAATTAACAATGATACACCTTGCTGTGAACTTCTTTGTGAATTACTAACAAAAAAAAAAAAACCCATTCAATTCGACTGTCTAAATAAATCAATGCGCTTTTGCAGGCTGGGTAAATCACTTTCATAGCTACGTTTTGAACTCAAAGCATGTCACAATAGAATATTTAAGTTCCAAGAGAGAGAGATAATTGATAGAGTTTTTAAAAGTAGAGCTTTTAATGCTCAAGCGTTCCTTGGTTAAACTATTCAAGCTTCTTTTGAGATTTCATCTCCAGCTGCTCATAGATTTTTCATATAAAACGTACCATTCAGCAAAATATTCTTAGTTTTCTGTTCCATTTTGCAGTTTCCAACCTCTTCCAGAAGCTTATCGTCAGCTTGAAGGTCTGACGAAAACATTCATGATTTAATAAGACAGGGTGTTATGTTAAAAAAAAAAAAAAAATAGAATGTTATGATATTTAATTGCTGTATTACTGTGTTGTGTGGGGAACTTCATCATAAGACCGGTAACTATAACAAAAACTATGTGTTCCAGGATGTGAACATGTTTGAAAAACATTTATTTATTGTGGATATTGAAACATAAAGAGATGGACCTCTCTATCCTGATGGATTTAACTAACTGAATGTGTTAATGATTACGAAAATATATGAGTGGGAAAGGAATGAAAGAAGGCTATAAACAGTATAGATATCTATATAAATGGTTGCTAAGTAAAGAAAGAAAGCTGGGACAGAACAGAAGACTGAAGCGGATTTCATCACCTTCATGTTTTCCGCTGATGTTGAGTCCAAGAGAAATGCCCAGGCTCAGAAGACCTAAAAAAAAAAAAAAAATGAAAGATAAGACATTGCACCCACTAAGAGTGATGTGGGTGTCCACTTTTATGGTGATATCAAAGCTCAGATATTTTCATGCTGGCTGCAATAAAATGATAATTTTGTGTTCCCTATATCAAAAAAAAAAAAATATTTTAATTTCTTAATGTGCCGACTACGTTATATATGCATGTAAAAATAAATTAAAAAAAAAAAAACAACAAAAACAAACAAACAAACAACAACAACAGGAATCAGAATAAGCAAAACAAAGGAAACTGGTCTTTATATCTACCTCGATCTAAAGCACGTATATTTCTTTCCCTGATATCGTGGTACTAAAGGGATAAGGAAAATAACTGAAAGAAGACAATATTGATTCTAACCATTGAATATAGACTTTTTGGTGCCTTCATCTAAGCTGCTGTCACTGATCTTGATCATAAGCTCGATCAGAGCCAGTGCATCTGAAAGGAAATACAAAGATGATGATAATAATAACACTAATTATATACAATGAAAATAATGAAGAGGAAGGGCCAAGCGAAATTCAAAAAGAAACACAACTTCGTCTCTGTTCTGACTTTAATTTATCATATGATTTTGTAAATTTTATATAAGTCAGTAGCCGATTAACAGCCTTTGTTATAATTCAACACATTTCAACAATACTATAACAATGATGGTAGTCATTTAATAGCTGTTACATCAGCGTTCCAAAGTCTTTAAAGGACTGAAGAGCAAGGACATTACGCTTTACAGTATATGAGGAAATTACGTTTTACAATAAATAACACTCAATTATAGACTACAAATAAGAATGATAAGAATTTATTGCTCAGACTCTGTCTCTTTTTTACGCGTTGAGGCAGCTATTTTATAAGTTCATGTTTATGACGTTATCTCACGTATCGGTGGTAAACGTTATGTTTGTATACAGGCTTTCATAAAGAGCATGATACTTTGTTGAAAGAAAAGTGATGGCCCCACTGATGTATTTGACCCCCAAATGGATGTGAGGTAGATTTTAGTTGTCAAATTGCCGGGAGCACAATGAAAGGTGAACAGGATAAGAAACATCTTTCATTCAGCATTTTGCTCAGGATTATTTCTATATGTCCCAAAGATCGTTTGTTCTGTTTAATCTGATGACTTAATACATTGTGTACTAAATTCTCCTACCTTCATCTGTTCCATGTTGAGCGCCCACCTTCAGTCCCAGTTTAAATACACCTGTAAGATGTTTCAAGAGATAATAGCGTTTAAAAAAAAAAAAAGACTTTCTTTTTGGAAATAAGGCCAGAGAGAGACAGAGAGAGAGAGAGAGAGAGAATGTGTGTGTGTGTGTGTGTGTGTGTGTGTGAGAGAGAGAGAGAGAGGGGGGGGGGGGAGAGGGAGAAAGAGAGAGGGAAAGAAGAAACTTATCAACTTATTAGATTGTTATTTGTTTCCTTGAGTGTATTACGTTTAGCCACCTATTGACAGTCCAGGTCTTTAATAGGCCGTATTAAATGATGTTAAAGATGATGGAAAAATGAATCGACTCTCTATTATTCGTTTAACAGATGGACTGAAATATATTCAGACAAGATGCGATATCAGATGTGTAAATTTATATATATTCAATCAGCAGAATATTAGGAAGCAAGTAAATAAGCAGGTCAGTAATAAATAATAAAGTGGCTAGCTTAGATGCTGGCAGATAATGAGTTAAAGAGCGAGGTAGATAGATAAATAGATAATCAGATAGGTAAGTACGAGGGGTAGCTCAGGAAAGAATGTTTATTATTCTTGTAAATAGTTGATACTTTGCCTTCAAAAACAGAACGCTTGGTCGGGTCATCCAGTTTGCAGAGCTTGATGAGGTCCAGAAGATTGGATACAAAATCCTTGTCTGTCAAAATAAATATGACTAGAGCCTTAGTCAAATTGTGTTAAACCATATGCATGCTTATAATGAACTAATCTACTATGATTAACATCAACTTTCAAATTACTCCGATTTCGTCGCCAGGTGGTAGCAGTGGATTTTATTATTATTATTATAATTTGGTACAACAAAGAGCGCTCAGTTCAGTCACTACAAACATGTATGATTAAGGGATTCGTGCGATCTGCAGCTAATTGAAAAACCGCTTTCGAGGTTTAGAATACAAAAGGAGATAAAACAAATAATCAGGCAGACATGTACACAGTGATACTTTAATAATAAAATGAGTAACATGTATATTTTAGGTTTGCACTGTTCCTGAATGGAATATATAGTACATAATATAAATTAATGTCAATAAATAAAAAAAATGGAAACAAATAATCAATCATAAGTTAATTGGTAAATGAATAAACAAATAAATGTAGGGCCTATATAATCAATAAATACCAAATGAGTAAATAAACAAATTAATCAATAATTTAATGAACATATAAAACAAACGGCGCACATGTCACAAACTATCATATCTGCTTTTAGTTGAATGGAATAATTTTTAAAAAGATGGTTATTTACATTATCCTGCAACTCAATCGTGAATAAACATGACAAGTTTAAACAACAACAAAAATCAGATCTCCACATTAGACTTGGAGGGCAGAGCTCATTCCATTTCATTATAGGGTTTTTGAACTGCCATGGCAATAACAACATGACATTGAGTCTTATGTGCCCCAGACAGAATGTTTTAGAGAGAAATACTTGAAAATATAAGGAGTCACTTTTCTTGAACATGGAATTGACCAGATGGTCAACAAGCATTCCAGTTCTACATTTGTTAGGTAAATGAAAAAAAGAAAACAGTTTGAAGGGAAAATTAAATTTAAAATGCCCTTTACACCCCCTCCCCCGTCTACCGTGTTCTTTGTTTCGTTAACACTGATATTTTATGGATATCGTGATTCAAAAGCGCTATGAACATTTTCATAATTTTTTATTCATGTTATATCACACATATCTGTCATGAGGAAATAAAATTGACTTTAACAGGATGAAAGGTTTCTTTTGTACTTAAGATCTGATTACTTACCTACATTGGTTCCAAGCTTCAGGTTGACACCAAGACCAAGAACGTAGGACAGCAGGCCTGAATGGAAGGGAAGATCGATGTTCATGGAAATGAAGTTGTAACAATAGAGGTTCAGTAATTAGAAGTAGTTTAACCTGATCCCTATTTATTGATTTTAAGATACTTTCATTCTGATGCATTCAGAAAGGAAAATCATCTATATTACAAACTGAATATTGGTTTAAACAAGAAAGATATTTGACAAATGAAACAGCGGCATTATGTTGTAGAAAGCCAGTAAGATTTTGAAAAACTTTTTAACTATAACAAAATGCTTGGCACAGGTCAGACTCGTGTAAGCCAAATATGAGTTTTCCACAATATCTATATAAATCACCTTGCAATAATCCTCTTTTTGTTTCCTCTTTTTCTCTGCTGGTCTTTACCCTCTTTAGAATGTTTCCAAAGGCTTTCAAATCTGGAAACAAATAAATTGCAAACACTATAGCTGAGAAACATTTCATTTGCACTAAGTGGGCAACGATGGAGGGCAATACATTTACCCTCACAAACACAAAATTTATAACTACTATGAAGACAATTAAAATATGCACGAGAAATAGATCTGAATGATTATGTTCATAAACGGTCCAGTAGTAGAACGGTACATTGTTTTCTTCTGGGTCAAGCTCAGACTATCCAGCAGTTTCGCACGAAAGGTAGAGTGCATCATGTTCAGTGTAAGTGAACAATGATCATTAATTATTACATTAGAAAAATTAAAGGGTACGAGCATGGAAGTTACGCATTTGTAGATGTAAAGATTATCTGTTTCGTTTGTGGATGTTAAGATATATCTGTTTCTGTTGTTATTCTGTCTCAAACTTTAAAATGTTGACGTTACAAACAGTGCAACACATGATGACAAGCTGCTGGATAGTCTGGAGCTTGAACGGGAACATTGTTGACAACAGCGTTACACAGGCACAGGTGACGATAAAGGTACAGCTAATCACACTGAGCGTTAAAGATACCATAGAGGCTATGATTAAGGCTCAGAGACGTGTTTGCCTTTGATATAACTCATAATTATTTATCACTTCTGGCGATTTCCCTGTGAACATATCTTTCATACCCATGTTTAAGCAGTGTATTCAATTGTGAGTCTGAGAATCTACAAAAACTCAGGGCTTTCATACTGACCAACAAAGTCTCTTGTACCACGTCCGCTGTTGTGGTTCGACCACTCTGTTAAGGCTGGAACGATGTAAAGTGATTTGAATATATGATTAGCAAAAAGCTCGGGGAGAGGGCCAGTATATGACGAGACACTAAGAGTAATAATTGGAAATGAGTGTTTGGTGCATTCTAGCTCACTCACCCATCTACACCTATATTCTCTATGAAAATGAAATTAACAACAGAATTAATTCCTTTGAATTAGGTACGAATTATGCTTATGATTCACACAGGTATGAATTAGCTATTCAATGAAATCCTCTTCCATCCGTCCTCTTTGTTCTCGGCTATTTCAGTCTACATCCTTTCATTATTGCTGTTACTCATAATCGTACATTGTAACACTACTTTATAAATGAGGATCATGTTTTACCTGTAAGTAGGGAATCTTTTCGCAGTGTCCGGCAATCACAGTTCATGATCTTTCTGCTGATGTCGGAAATGGACAGTGAATCTGGGTAAGAATTAGAGACGTTATAAAGAGATATTTGGCTAGATCTATATGCCAACGAAGAAAACAGGTATTTGAGAATCTAGAGTAACAAATTTTCGATCTCTGCTCAATTCCATACAGAAGCAACAAACAGGCAAACAGAAAGGCTCGTCTTCCCATTAAAAACAAAATAAATGATTTTCTATCTGATTTTCCCTTGTCAGCTATACTGTACCATAACTAAAAAGAATCCGAGTTAACAAAGTGTTCAAAAACAAAGATTGCCACGTAATCATGGACAAATAATGTCTGAGTATATCACTTCTCATTGAAGTGTCTTACCGCCCAGATCCAAGGTTCCCAGTCTCACGTTAGTGTTGATACCCAAGAGATCTGTAAAATGGACCAGACAATGGCATAAAAAATATATATATGCATAATATAAATGACTTAGGTCTATTGAGGCCATGTGGGGTACAAGATGAATAAGATCTGTTGTCTAGTGCACTATTAAGGTTACTGTTCTTCAACCCACCTGAGGATATCTCACCGGATTAACCTTGTCCATGGATACCAATTCATCAGCATAAAATTACGGATTCCAGTACTGAGTATCATGGGTGGCTTTGTTTTATTTACAGTGAGAACAGAAATGAAAGAGAGAGTTTATTTTTTAAAAATTTAGTTTCAATATACATCTATAAATCTAGTGTTTTATTTTAGAATCATACGGTTGTGATGTTCATATGTTTTAAATCATTGGAGTTAATCACTGGTGTTATAAATTGTGGGACTGACCGTTGATAAAACTGTCTCTGGTGTCCTGGTCAATTTCCCTACCCTTGAGGGTGCTTAGCAGGTCCACTACCGCCTCTTCATCCTCTGAAAAGTGAAATATCTCTTATTAACGTAAAACAGTCCTCAAAACTGCAACAGCTGCAAATCAACATTACAACTTTGTCGAGGATACATTCACCAGTACATACATACCACATACATACTACATACATACATACATACATACATACATACATACATACATACATACACACACACACACACATACATACATACATAC
>JBCAUA010023358.1:0-12612 GCA_038406235.1 Peronia verruculata | reverse complement strand
TCTGGCGATATCGTCATTGAGACGTAGCGGGACCCGTCGTCGCCACAGTGGCGATAAAGACATTGAGTGAGTTAATAAGTCAGTTTACAGATTTTTATAATTTGCTAGTTTTAATGATTAAAAAAAAAAAAAAAAGCAATAAAATTGTATCAACACATCTTTACGTATATCTCAGACTCATGAAATAGTGAGAACAACATTTTGATGATTCTTTACATGACCAGATGAAATGAGCCAGAGGTCAGCGAGGGGTTTGTTCAGAAAATGAGATCTAAATGACCAACGGATCTCAAGAGCTATCTTTAAATGTCAACATTTTTGTGCAAAAGAGCTCTTTCACTACAGTAAACACTTGTCCCTTTTGCCAATAGTTTATACAGCATCCATTTGTCATCTGGCTCATATCATCCAGTTTCATGCATCTTTACAGATTTCGAAGAAAGTCCCTTACAAGATTTTGCTGGTTATTCCATGTATAGCTCACAGTTTTCACCGTAATCAATACATTGTCATGACCTTCATCGTGTGTTTGTAACATGGCATCATCTCTTAATTTTATATTCATTCTGGCTCTTATCCACTGACTCAAGCCAGGATCAGGATCTCCTAGCTAGGGAAAAACAAAAATAAAATTGTTATGAATCTGCAAAACAAAGCTTTCCACACAAAAGATGTAAAGTAATAAACAGAAGATTTAATCCTTTCATCTCAAGCACCTTTTTGTGTTTAATTTGATGTTATTTCCATCTCACCATAGTACTTTTATCAACTTCAAAAAGATATTTCAGGAACCATTGACTGACATCTACAGTATCTATCCAAATATGAAAGTTATAAAGTGCCCTCAGCAACCCGTTTAACACTCAACATTAAAATTGATCTGTGTCGAGTTCTGACAGACACAGTCCAGTTTCATAATGGTTAGCCGTTCAGAGGCTATTTTACAGTAGCAATTGGTGATTCAGACCATCACAACTTCTGATACAAATCTGATTTCAAATGAATGTATTTCCTGAAAGAGCTAACAGACCAAACAATTTTTTTTTTATGTTTTCTGCATCATGAGACCACGTCTGTTTCTACTGAAAGTTATATATCAATCACGATTTCATCAATAAGTGATGTCAATAATCATATCATTGACTACGCCAATGGCAAACTGTACATTTTCAAATACTCAAATATATATATATATATTCAAATTCTTGCAAACTGTCAGACGTCACAATATCTAAAAAACAAAAATACAATTATGGTACATGAAACATCATGAAAATATATTTTGACACCTTATTACTCTTTAGTTGGAATAATAGTAACAAAAGATTAATACTAATATATCACAATAAAGAACTATCCTGTATTTAAAAATGCACAATATTGGGTACTGAAAATAGTGAAAGTTATGAAATGGATATGAGGTACTTTACACCTCAAGTTGGTGAAGGAAAAATGTATTACGTCATCTGCAAAGGACATTTTCTGATTCCTTATCTTTTCTTTGTTGTTCACTTCAGCCTCATGCTGACTGATTAGACTATCCTATTGTCTAACAGTAAAACACATCTTGGTGTTTATAATTATTTGTACACCTATGAAACTGTTTAAAGTTGGCATTTAAGTTACCGAGAAATATATAATAACCATAAAGAACAATTCTGTCCCTCATACGTTTACTAGTCAGGGAAAGTCATTATATTTTTTGAGAAATCATTTCAAATTGACAGAATTAGCCACTACAACCATTACCCCTGAAAAACAAGTAAACAACTCAAATTGGTGATAATTTTTCTGGCTGTCAATAACTAACACAGGTTACTGGTTTTATCAGAAGAAGATACAGAACACAAGTTGCTGTCAGCAAAGAGGTAAATTAGCAGGGCCCACAATATTATGAACAAAGGAAAGTTATGAAATTAAATTAGTCCTTCAAGTTAAAGTAGATAAGATCTAGTTATTACCTGATGTGCAAGCTCAGTTTTCAGATTTCCAATCTTTTCATAGGCATTCAAGTCAGCTTCATGTTGTGATACATTGCCGTCCTGTTTTTCTACAGTAAAATGTACCTTGACATACACTTGTGCTTCCAGATCATCCTTGCCTGAAATATAAATACACAAATTTGCTGAACAAATAAGGCAAAATGTAATAGATTTTATCCATTGAAGGTTCCACAAATTGGTCTACCAGACTAATGCCATCTCTTCTATACTGTGATGGATGGCATAAATTGCTGTATGCAATTTTGAGATATTGACAAAAATAACTGTTTAACCCACTGACCCCTACAGCCTGGTATACCGGGCAGATTTTCTAGTGTCATGTTCCTGACATCCCGGTAGACCAGGCTGAAATACTCACCCTAGTCCTCTGCGTCCACTACAGTGAACAATAGATCTAATACATGTAGGTCACTTTAGGGCAAGAACATTTAGGACCACTGTGATTACAAATGCCTGCAACCATGATAGCATTTGAAGCTTGTGTTTACAAACTACATTGAACATGAAATTAGAAGTGTGCGTTCTCAGCCCACAGGACCAGGGATGTCTTTTTTTTTTTTTCAGGCACTGGTGACCAGGATTCAAAGGGTTAAAGTGCAAGCTATTATATAAGCCATTATAAATTAATACATAATACTATTGGGGCATGTCTTTTTTAAGGACATTATCTGCTAGTTGGCTTGCACAGGAATTCCATGAGAATTCATTATGTCTGACTTAAGCTTTATTTTTATATCATAAACCAGTGCTGAGGTATCCCTGTATAATGGTAACTCTTTGAACCAAAAACAAAATAGCTTTTTTCAACACCTGGATAGAAAACTTTAGTAGATTACTGATTTCTAGACATGACGATAACAGATGAAGCTGCGAGACCACTTTCTGCGACAAAATCATAGCACTGTCTTAAGATTGTACTTCAGTAGAATTCTTTGTGCTCAGCAACTATCCCTGGAAAAGGGTGACAGGAAATGATGACAATATTATGAACTGACTCAAATCTGTGTTGTTGTTGTCATGTTTGACACACTTGACCGAATACTTACAATCTTGCTTGACTCATAATCTTTGACTAAAAACATGAAAAATTTATTTTAAACAAGGAAATGATGTTCTTTGTCAAAACCAAATCTGTCATGCGACTCTGAATAAATCAATAGTATCTTTGATTTCTATATTTTTAAAGTTTCTGTAAATTCTGGGTAATTTTACATCAGCTATAATTGTTTACCTATTTTGTCAAAATTATGCTCATAGTAAATTGCACCTGCTGAAATATAAATGTAGCCTACATATCAAGGCTGGATCAAATAAGTCAGTCCCTTCAGCAACAGACCTAGATCTAGATCTAGTTCTGATTAAAATTTATCTTGGTGTTGGAAGAAAGATCTTAATATTATGGTCTAATGTTCGATGGAGACATAATGCTTTGCTTTTGATATATAGTAAAATTTGAATTACAGTCTAATTGAATTAGAAATAAAATTAGATTTGCACTCATGAATGCCAAACCGATAATTTTGTCTTCTCCAACTGTTGAGATAACCATCACGCCAGACGGTTGAAAAGCTTTTAAAAACCGTAACCGTCTTCTCCTAGATAATAAGCAATGAAAAACATATCAAATAAAATATTAGTCTGACCTACTGGCTCAGCCATCTTGCTTCCAGAGAAGTGCGGGTTTTCCCATTGATTTGACTAGGATTCCCCAATCACAAGTAGATCTATAATAGATTTAAGGTTGTTTTAATGTGACGGGGCCCTTATTATTTAGGTCACTATGCTTTTCTGTTAAACCATGTGGAACGTATATTTAAATTAAATAGCCTGAAAATTGTTGTTTTTGACTATAAACTCCCTTCCAGATGATGATATAAATGAAATATGCGACATCTAAAATAGGCCGACCTGTAAATGTTAATCGTTCGGGCTTCAGACATTGGCGTTTTATTGTTTTTGATTTTTTCCCTCTACAAAATGTTAAAGCAGACAAATCAACCGTAAATAAAACCAGACGAATGTGCAGATCAGCGAGCTGGCCATCCTTTCTCAGTAACATTGTAATAAGCATAATTTATTATACATCATCACATCATTGATGATTAATTTGTAAATAGTAGAACTTCCATGATAAGCATAGGCCTACAGATCTTCATAATAACTGCAATCATTAAAAAACAAAACAACAAACAAACAACAACAAACAACAACAACAACAACAACAAAAAACTTTCGAATACACTGTAAGCCTAAAAGGTGGAAAACAAAAGGGGATAGTGCATGTTGGTTCATGACCCTTATTAATGGTAACAATAAGGAATACTTTTTTCCCCTCCCATAGGAATTATGTTACCAATGACCGCAATTTGCAGAAAAATTGAAAAAAAAAGAATACAAAATAGTATAAACAGACATTTACTATTTTTCTGCAGGGAACATATGTGCATGGTTTCATATGTGTATGCATTCATGCACACATTCATACATAATATACACGTGAATTGATAGCTGGATACATATCTCTAAAAGTTAGATAGACAGACAGACAGATGCTAACACATACATACATACATACATCTACACACATACATACATACATACATACGTACGTACGTACGTACATACGTACATACATACATACATACATAGGCCTACATACATACATACATACATACATACATACATATACATACATACATACATGTATACATACATAGCCTACATACATACACACATACATACACACCCACATACATACATACATACATACATACTTTAGTATCGTATTGTTTTATAGATTTTAGTATGGTAGTGGTTCAGTAGGAGGGGAGGGGGGGAGGATGTAGTGGGGGGGATGAGGGTAGTTGCAAGGTAAATTCATTACGGTATAAAATACGCTTTTCAACCTCCCGCGAGTGCTTATTCAGAAAGATCCGTTCCTGAAAATCCGTCCCACATACAGATGTTCTAAATATAGATGTCAGGGAATATCCTGTAGATCTATTAATTTGACAGCTACCTTGCAGGCAAGGACGATTCAAGTTCTACGACAAATTTCTAATATTTTTTAAAAATTTCCCGACTTAATAAAAGGTTACCCAGTTATCAAGATCCAGGTACCTGTCCGGGGAACTTCAGCCGATCATAAAGTTTACTGATCCAGCATTTCACTGATAGATCTACAAAAATCGGAAAACAGCCTGCCTTTTAAGCGGAAGGGGTTCGGATTTCTTTTTATAATGGTTAAAATATATTTTCTTTTGGTACGGCAACAACAGAACTTGATCTAGATCTAGATCTACATAAAGTGTTGAAATATCTACTCAGTGTGTATCAAAGTTATTCCGTAGTGGTAATCATAGGAGTTTGCATAACGTATGATAGATTTTATGTAAGCAATGATAGATCTAGGATCTATAGATCTTGTAGGCTAGACTACCCTCTGCCGGCATTGAGAATCTTGGCAGAACGGCAGCTTCCGGTCAGAATACTAGTCCGAGGGCTAAGATCATAGACGTTTTATATTAATCCCAATTAGTTTCTGAAATTTGTAGGTAGATTTGCAAAGAGTTTCAACCTTACTTACCTCTCACCCTCCCTGCCCCCAGTTCTTTTCATTTTTTTTTTTCTTTTCAGATCGCGAAGTTCATCATTGCTTTCATTTCATCAAGTATGTCTGCAGAACAGATGAAAGGTCAGTACAATCAATGGTCTCCACCTAAGAACCCGATCATAGGGAGACAGAAAAAAAGCGGGCTCTTAGACAGACTGGTTCATAGGTGAAGTGAAAACTTACACAACCCGATTGTCCACTAATTGTCTTCACTAACTCGGATTAGTTGATCATTACCGTTAGTTAAAGATTTATCTATGCGAATAAGTACAGCGTTTTTCCCTCTGTATAGGCTATGTTATAATTTGATACATGCTATACATGAATAGCAATTCCTGATCTTTTTTAGCTTATAATTACATCAATACTGCCAAGCGTTTAAACTGTATGTGAGTTTTCACGTAACAGTGTCATTGTTGAAAACATGATGTTTGCTCATGTTATGCTATCCCGCGGATACTTGCGTGAGTGATTCATGTGTTTACAGACCGAGCGAAGTAGCACAACAGCTGACCAGCCAGGAAGCTAAACTTACTTCTTATCCACAAAGTCAATCACAGGTGCTGTCCCACATGCTGTCAAATAAAGAAATGGTTACGGGTTAGTCAACAACATGGCCTGATTATGCAGTCATACATCAACCATCACTTCCATTCCTTTGTCTACCTGTTCTCTCCACCGCTGTCCCCATTTTACTGCACATCTAGTACTGTGCATTTTCTCAAGTGGACAGTATGATGTGGAATTATACCACAAATACTCAGGTGTCTTGGTCCAACACCTGGCTCTTAAGCAGGTTTTTTTAATTTGGGAGCACCTGGAGTGGGTGCTTAGAAAGGAAAATTATAGAGGAAACATTCTGTTTCGCAGCAGAGGCAGGTTCTTAGACAGACGGGGCCCTTAGGCAGAGACAACTGTATTGTTATTGATACCTCAATCATTCGTCCTAATGATCTCCCAAACTTAAAAGACAGTAGTATTAATTGGATAAATCAGAGCAGAGTCTAGATCTCTTTGTTGAAGAGCAATAGGCAGTGGCATTCCAGATTTTATTTCTGATATAATTTTTCTAATATTAATCGTCACATTATTGTAAATAAATTGAATTAGAAAGAAATGAGAGAAATAGATGTTATCTTATCATTCATACTTATAAATATGTTAGTTTCAGCCATATCAGACCCCCCCCCCCCCAAAAAAAAAAAATTTCTCAGCCAAGATCCTGATTTGACATTATTCATATCAAATTAAGCTTATCAATCTTAAATCATCAATTTGCTACACCTAATCCTATGAGACAATTGATGGACATGAGTGTCATTAATTTCTTTATTTTTTTCTGTGTGTACAAAAAGGCTATATGATTTTTTTTTTTTTTTTTGGATGCGTCCGGAGCGTGCTCTTAGAATAGGTTTCACACTGACCATTCTGTATTTTCCTTGGACTTGCCATCTTAACCAAACAGCACATGCCTGAAGATAGGAAGATAAATATCTTTCTTTTACAAACAACCACATCGTGCGACCGAATAAAATGAGTTTGGGAAATCAGTTTTGTTCATTCATATAAAATTGTTATGCCAGTGGAGAGGGAAGGGAAGAAATTGTACAGCTTCACATTTCCATACCAAGACTTTCATGTTCACCTATCTATTGTGATCCCTTTGTCAGTAAAATCCAATTTTGTCAGATGAACTCCCTTTGGCATCTGACTCACTTCTACTGGGTATGCACAATGTATTCAATCTGATGTAGAAATAAATAGAATATGAAAGACAATAGAAAAAGGAACCAGGTGCAAATGTCCCACAGCCAGTGCAAATGAGACGTATGTCGATTTTTCACCATATGGGGTTATTGGTATCACATGAAAGCTTATTTCATACCCTTTCAGGTGGTGAAAAATGTTTTGAGCCATCTTTATTCTAGCCAGAGATATTGCACTTTAAAGTGACAAGGGGGGACCTTCCAGCAATGACTGAAATCCCAAGAAAATCGAGTTTAAATGAGGGGTGGAACGCTTAAATCTACATAGCTTACCTCACAAAAACCTGATTTTAATGAAGAAATATTCATAAATCGGGGATAAGACCAATATTTTCTTGTTAAGAAATGAATGTACTTTCGATTTCAGCATTAAAAAAAAAAAACAAACTCGATATCTCATCCCCCTCATCACATTCAAAGCCCGATTTCTCGGATTTAGCCTAGTGACTTACATCTCATTTTGACTGGTTGTGAGACAGATATTTAATTTATAATGCTCAGAGCAGTGCCCTTTCAATATTAGTCTGTTGCATAAATCGTGGCTTTCTAAAAAAGAACAATATCATCAGAATAAAGTCATTTAGATTTATGTGTGTTGTAAACCAGCATCATTACACCTAAGTATTGATTCAAACAAGCTGCAATTTGTTAAGTGGAAATTGTTGGTGCAGATTGTTATGATTCCTGTCTTAAAAAAAACATCTGGAAAAAAAGGCGAAGTAAATTGACAAGAACATTAACTTACTTTAGAGGCTTTAAACTTTATTTTTGGGCCCCATAGATCACACCCCAATCACATCACCTATTCCTAAACATCACATAATTTGATAGTTTCTGCGAAGGAGGAACTCAACCCAGACTTAGTTTATCATAATTCTCTGGAACGGGAAAAGGAGCTGAATTCATCTGTAATGTTGTGACATATCATTCATTTATCTAATGAGGTATCTCGAGATCAGTCACATGACCGAGGCAACATCGCTCACATGTGGCTTTGTTTGTACAATGTGACAGGTCTGAAAGCTCATCATTGGTCAAGATTTGTCTGCCATGCGCAGAGCAAATAAACAAATCAGCGTGTGAGCAAAAATCCTCGGTCATGTGATTTTTCTCAAAATACCTCATTATTATTCTTGACAAAATAATAGAATATTCAGGCCGGCCACACTGTGATGAAGCTTGTGATTGATTCATTTTAATTTGTTACTTGCTTATTCTATACCCTCCCCCCCAAAAAACTGTAGTATTTAGACCTATGTTAAATTTGTTTCAGTTTGTTGTCTTTTCATGTAACATGTTTAACAGAACTGTGTTATGGTCAGTTTCCGCCGCTATGAAAACATCAGCTTATGAGCACATGTCCCTATTGAAAAGTTTGTGAGAACATTTGTGTTGAAAGGAAGGTTCATAGACAAGAAATAATTTCCATGATTCAATAAATTTAATGAAAAAATAATATTTAGGAAAAAAAGAAATTGTAATATTGTACTTGTCAAACCAAATTTTTCTTCATTTACCATCTAAATCAAATATAAAATAAAGTGCAAATGTGTGAGCATGAATACAAGCATGCATGGTACAGATATTTTTTCACTTTTATTTTTTTTGGTTGTTCTTATAAATTTAGTGCATTCAGAGCCTCTTTTAAGGATAGATATTTGAACATGATACTTAAAGGAGAGAGAGGGCTCCATCCCTATCGAGATTTATCACAGCTCAGTGTATGTTAAAATTGTATAAATTAACAAATACACAACGACTATTGGACAAATTCCCTTATTATGCTATTTTTCCGCCGTAAGAAAGAATTTGCCTTTATCTCAGTAAATTCTCTTTCTTTCTTCTTCTTAGCAATTTATCAAAATCAGATTTTTTGTGACGAAGGTATATAGATTTATGCGTTCGACTGTTTTTGTGAGGTAGGTATATGGATTTATGCGTTCGACTGTTTATTTAAAATCGATTTTCTCAGAATTTTGGCCATTGCCAGCATCTTATACAGCAATATCTCAGGCTAGAATAAAGATAGCTCAAAAATTGTTTACCCCCATGAAAGGGTAGGCTATGAAATAAGCTTTCACATGATACCAAAAGCCCTGTACGATGAAAAACATATGTGTCATCTTGACTGGCTGCAAGACAGTTCCTCCATCCATTCTTGGGTGGTGTGAGATTCTATAAGTCCTCCTGACTTCCTCTTTTTTGCCTCTAGTCCACTATCTTCATGTTCTGTGTGTTTCCCTTTTCAGAGAAAGATGAGGTACTTGAGGCGGAAGCATTCGTCAAGGTGCACTTTCATGTTAGCACATGGGATGGTCAAAACAAGCAGCATGAAGCAGATGTGAATGCAAATGTAAAGGTGGGAGACTTGAAACGGGAGTTACAAAATGAGGTAATTTTGTTAGACTGGTAAGAACATTGTTCATCTAAAGGACGAGTAAAAAAGATTTGTTAAAAGAAAAAAAAAAAAGATTAAAACTTTTGAAAAAAACAAAGAGGAAAAAAAAAACACCACAAAAAAACATAAATGATTTAATATATGTAATCAGTTTACAGTCGATCCTTTATCATGTCAATTAGTACTCATAATTACTATTTAAAATATGAGAAGTGTCATGGGGCCAATCAAATGAAACAGACTCATAATAATATGTGTGGCAGAGTAAGTGTTCATTTCATAAACATAATCAGTAACATTACTTTATTCATTTTTTAATATATCAACTTCTACAGATTGTGCTTGTTTCTTTCTGTGTATTAAGCTAATTGCTGGTGAATAGTTTCTCTTACATTTTAAGATATTTGAGACACAACATGCTAAAATCAGGTGTTGATCAAATTTGGAACATGAAGAGTAATAATTATTAGTATCACTGTAAAAGTCATTCATTTTCCTTTCTTTTAATGAAAAATCTTTGTTCTGCACCGAGCACAGGTAAAAAAATTGGCAGTTAAAAATGAATTCAGTTGAATTCAGTGACAAAATGACCTTTTTACTCCTTGTTAGATAATATCATTATAAAACAACATTAAGACCTTTGTTAAATATATTGTTTCAGCAGATATAACTCTAAAATTTTAAAATGGACATAGGAGGGCTTTGTGAAAAAAAATAATACATGCATTAAGAAACTCACTCACTGTTGAGAAAATTGTAATTCCCCACTTGACTCAGTTTCACGAGCTTATCATTTTATTGTGTTGCATTTCATTTGTACACAATGATTGTGCTATGGGCTTGATAATATCACACTAGTCATTCTTAGATATCATTTCTCACATGCAAACCGTTCAGTCCTGAACATTCCAGATATCCTCCCCTGATCATGTTAACCCTCACTTAGAGATACTTTTCAAAATTGGAGCCGTAACTGGTCAAATATTATAAAAGATGTGTCTTTGATTTCCTCTTTCTACCTATTAATCTATTTTTTCTGTCCATAGCTGGGAGACCCTGCACTGTCTGACTGGATAATACCCGCAACACAAACAAAGCTATCAGATGATAACCCTTTACTTAACAAAGTAGAGGGTGGCGAAGTTACTATTAATGTGAAAGTTCGTCAGAAGTAATTTCTTGTATTTGTTGTACAATCAAGCTGTGTCCATAATAATGTGCATGGTGCTCAAGACTGTTGTTTATTTACAAAACTTGAAATATTTCATATTGATCTATTGGCAGTGGTTGAGTATCATTGAAATTGAAACAGATAATATTTTTTTTTTACAGTTCATCCATTTATCCATCCATCCATCCATCCATCCATCTCTCCACCCATCCATCCATCCATCCATCCATCCATCCATCTGTCCATCCACTCATCATCCACCAGATCATCTTACATGCAAAAGAAGATTATGTTCAGCCATAATTAATTTTTAATAGTCATCTCTTATTTCTTTTATGCATATCTACTGTTACCTCAGTGAGTATTGTAATGACAAACAGTTGGCAGTCCACAGCTGGCCAAAACGCTTAGGTGAAGGATATCTGGTGGTGTAGTGCTATCCATATGTGCTATCTAGGTTTTTGCCAATCTTCCCCTTGCCCCGAATCTGGGCTGCCTCATGCTGTCCCAGTTGGTGTTGTTGCTACAGTGTTGTCAGGTGTTCAAACCACCTGACTTTTTTATATTTTTTGTTTTGTTTTTTGGTTTTCATATGCAGAACTGACATTGATCTAATTCTGTATCTAAGGACAGTGTTTCTCTTGATATACATGTAATTTCTGCCAACTTATCAATTCCATTATTTTTTGTTCTCTGCTGTTCTAATGTTATTAACTTTGAAAGACCACAATATTATCACTTGCATGTTGTGTCCTTAGGAAAGATACATAACACACAATTTTCGTCAGCCCATCCATCTGTAAAATGGGTACCTGATGTATACTGGGGGATGTACAGTGGGGCTGCACTGTGGTGATGTGGTCTGAAATGGCCAAGCCAATTTCCCCTCTTGGGTGTCTAGGGATGGTACTTCTATCTTTTTAAAATTTTTATTTAATGTAGCGTATGTTATTTTTTCCTTTTCAGTGCTGGAATTTTAACCACAGAAATTTTGAAAGTTCATGTCAAATTGTTTTGGGTCTTGTCAGCATTATATCTGTTTGTTTACTGGTAATGATGAGTATCCCTAATGTGAATGAATGTGTCTTTGAAGGACAGAAGGAAGTTACCAAGTTTAAGTCAGAGGAGACATCTAAAATGTTCTAGATCTTGGTGGTGCAACAGTTAAGATTCATTCAAAGTGGGAAAATCTGCAATGGCTTTGAAAAGAATGTTATGAGGTAATCCCAAAGTGATGCTGAATATTACAACCATGCATTGGGACTGTTATTGTGACTGAATATTTGTCATCAATAGCAAACAGTACTTTGTGGTTATCGTTTTATATATGAGACGCGACACAATGAAGTCAGGCGCTTGTCAAACTGAGCCGAGCAGAGAAATCACGTATTTTTCATCAGTGAATGAATGTTTAACCTAATTTTTTTTTCTTCACCAAACCCTTCTATATCATTCTAAAAATCCACTTCAGAGTTCAACTGAATGAAATAGAGCGAGTAAAGGCCCAAAAATTGTAATTTAGTGGCATGGCCTAACGAAGGTAAAGAAGGATTTACAAAAGTGATCTGCCTTGTTTCTCACTATATTCAGCTGCAGCAACCGGTCACCCCCATCGTCTTTAATTGCCAATATCTCAACTTCTACTTAAGGTAGACCAATAC
>JBCAUA010023347.1:0-12612 GCA_038406235.1 Peronia verruculata | reverse complement strand
CTCTCTCTCTCTCTCTCTTTCTCTCTCTCTCTCTCTCTCTCTCTCTCTCTCTCTCTCTCTCTCTCTCTCTCTCTCTCACGAGGCTGACATATCGTCCTGCTGGAGGTTGAAAAGCGAAACATATGCCGTAACCGTCTCTCTCACTCACTTAAATGAGGATATTTGTGGATCCTAGGTTGGTGTGTATTACATATATATATGTACTTGTGCCTATGCCATACAAATGATCCGAATAGATTCAAAACAGAATGTACATCTGGCATTTGTATTTATTGTCATGTATTTGTGTATTTACAGGAAAACGAGAAACAGTTGGGTCACTGGGAGTTCCGACATCGACTGCTGAAGAGAATGAAGGCAGGCTATGATCACGCAAGTAAGTTGGATGGATGGATGGATGGATGGATGGATGGATGGATGGATGGATGGATGGATCAGGCGGATAAATAGACGTGAATAAATGGATGTGTGGCTGGTTAGATGGGTTGGGGTCTGGTCGGCTAAAGAGTTTTTTTTTTTGGAGGGGGGGTGTTGTTGTTGTTGTCGTCGTTGTTATTGTTGTCGTTTTCGGGTGGTGTTGTTATTGCTGTTTTGTGTTATTTTGTTATGTTTACATGATATGTTGTTTCATTGATGCATTGGTTGTTCTTTTTTATTATTTAGTGTTGTGGTTGACTGATTGAATTGGTTAGGCTATTCTGTTCACAAGAAAGATATTGAAAATGTAACTACGTGTTTCTTATTTTAACTTTCAGGACCTCCAGAGCCACCCTCAAACGTAAAACTAGATGTGGCAAGTAATAATTCTCTCCTGGTTCATTTCTCTGAACCTCAGAGCCATAATGGAGCTGTCGTTACTCGATATAAAGGTAGGCTATAATATAATATTAATTCGTTTAATCATTTTATTTTTTTTTTAATCCATTGCAGACAATTTAAAATTCTGATCCCTACTCTATTAATATTAATATTATCATCATCCTTATGTTACTCCACTCCTATGGGTGCAATAACTCATCTCATAAGAGCCAAGCTGTGACATAGAAATTCCATCATCTCCAGTCTTTGGAAACCACAAACTCACCATTAGTCATTCCATGATGGATCCTTCTCGCCATTAGCTCAAACTTGAAATACATGTAGTTCGATTCCACTGATTTAATTTAGATCTCTTTATTTCCACTTGTCTGGGGCCTGGCACCTGTAGGATTTATTGTTCCTTCATACCCTTTATATTTTATGAGGGCTGTATGGAAAGTAACAAGAAAGTACCCATAACTTTTCAGACTAATCAATATTTTTAAAATCTGTAAACAGTGTGTAGTAGGAAATTTTAAGCACTTTCCTTTGGCCAAATATCAGTATCAGTGATGAACACATTCTATCATTATGTCAAATTAAAAATGGAAATTGTTCCTCCACAAGCAGTAAGCCAGCCCCATTGCAGAAAGGTCAGAGGTAGAGGCTAGGATGATTATGCAATTTCTGCATGCAAAAGAAAAGAAAAATCCTATCAGTTTCCACATATGGTAGAAAGGCAATGAACAAAAGCCATGTATACTCTGATGCATTAATCCTGCTTGTTATTGTGAAACACTTGACTGATTGAAAGAAGGTGTGCACCATAAGAGACCGGGACTTCTGAATCAGATTGACTGTGATGACAAACTCACTGAAGAATGCAAGATCGGTTCAATTCTCGTTGCTTGATGCAAATTTCTTCAGGGAGGGTGTCTATTCTCTGTCTCAACACTGGCAAAAGTGTGTCAACCTCCAAGAAAGCTACAAGAAAAATTAGCCAAAGAGTGACAGCAACATTTGTTTGAGTTTCTGTTAAATCCAAATAGAAATGTTTACTTTATGTTAATTTTCTCTACTTTCCGGACAGCCCTCGTATATAATCTTTTTCCCAAAATTCTGTTGTTTTTTTTTTTACTTCCAACAGTTGAATGGAGTGCTTATGAAAATTTCCTACCACTATCGGGGGAGGCAATCGTGGAAGACTTGTCTCGACTGGAATTTGAAATAAAAAATCTCACCAAAGGCAACTCCTATAACGTCCGAGTTTGTGCCTGGAATGTCAAGGGCTATGGTTCCTACACGAGCAGTGAGCCAGCTTCTGCTATACCATCCAGTGAGTGGAGACTGCCTGTTTGTCCAATGGTGACTCTTAAATGTTTCAAATCTGAACTTTGCTCAAACTTTATTGATAAACTGTCATTTCAAAATATACATGAACACTATAAGTAGTTAGAGTGTTTTCATATCATCACATTTAAAAAAAAAAATGATAGTTCATGTTTAGAAGTGATATGGTTCATGTTTAGAAGTGATTTAGTTCATGCTTAGAAGTGATATAGTTCATGTTCAAAGCGATAAAATATCAGGTCCATCTTATTACATTGTTTGCTGCTTGGAATAGAATTTTCATGCAAAATAAGATAAGCTAGTTTTTGACAAGATCAGTTCCTTGACACTTCTAGGATTAAAGATCTTTTTTTCCCTTGTACAACCATTTGAAGATGAAAATATTAAGTGTGATTACAAAACAGATGGATTGCTGACAAACTTTTCTCTTATTATTTCTGTAACACAGAGCACAGTTGATGTGTACCAACAATCGTATTTTCAGCTAGAAGTTCTGAAGTGAATTATATATATAAGCTTTCTGTAGTCTTTAAGGTGACTATCAATCAGTCAAACAGGATCGTTAACATATGTTATACTTGCATTTTTTTTTTTTTTCTGTAGGCCTAATAATTATATTTAATGTTCGATTTATCTGTGATTTTAAAAATGAGTATTGCACTGTGTCACCAGGCTGGCGGGAAGTGGATGGCATTCCTTCAAGACTGGAGGGGAAGATTGCATCTCTGCACACATTATACCATCAAGTCAAGAGATCACGACCACCAGAAGCTGCGGAGATGAAAGGTAAGGCCAGTGTCTAGTGGTGATTTCATCATTATCCAGTGCCGGAGTTATCCCTTGACCTATGGTCAACCAAATAATGCTACAATTGTTCAACAGCGTTTACTCTTGTGCTTCATTCATGTATCACATTTGGAAAGCACATAGAATACCAAATGTTTTGTTATGAATGAGTATAGCAGCAGAACTAGGCCTATACTATAGCCTAATTTTTTTTTTTTTTTAAATCACAGAAAAATGTCCAATCCAATGATTTGTCCCATCAAAGGCTCATTATTTAGAGTAAAACTAGATGATTTGATCTGTCATATACATGTAGTTTCTATTGATATTGAAAATATGCCATGTTACCACTTGTAGTCTTTGTTCTTTTTTCATTCCAGACATCTTGAACAAAGGAGCTGACTCTCCCATGCAGAAGAAAAGAATAAGCATAAAGAATTTATTTGTGTCAGCTCCTAAATTTCAAAAGACAATCAAAAGGTACATGTTTTTTACATTATGTTAATCTTTAAATTAATTTGATCATTATTATAGCTATGATTGATGTCTCAAACTTAGCATTTTATTGTCTTTTTCTCTTGTTCTTTTTTTGAGAGTAAAAAAGAAAATTTACCATTGAATGGCCTGCCTGTAACTTCTTTACAGTCTACATATCCATTACCAACTCTGAAAATAGGTGCGCAAAATATGCATCCGTTAGCAGTGAATCAAAACAATGTGACTACTACATTCATCCATAAATATTTACTTGTTAAACCCCAACATTTAAGCATTTCTCTCTCTCTCTCTCTCTCTCTCTTTTTTTTTTTTTTTGTCATGGGTTAATACCACATTTGTCAAATGTTCTTTTTTTTTTTTTCATTTGAAACATGTATTATAATTTCTCTTTTGTACTTTTTTATATATTCAGGGGTGTCTACATGGCTTGTTTGTTATATTGCGAAGATCGCATACTAGTCACCTCAGAGGAACAGTTACCCATAATCGAAGTAGATGAGACTTTTTCTGGACCCTCCATTCAGAATGATCTTTACTGGTTGTTAAAGGTAGGGCCATTAATCACAGTGAAGATTAAAAGAGACTTGATAAAACATGAATAATGGTAGTACTTTAAAATGGCATCATTTTCTTGGATCAGAGTAGTTTTTTTTTTTTTTTCGATATTGTTAGCCCTGCATTTTTGTCTGATCAGTACTGTTCAAAAGAAATTTCAAAAGAAATTTGAAATTTTAATTAAATGCCCTGAGAATGAAGAGGCTTCTAACTATTCTGGGCTTGCTCTTGATAATTTCCTCTGCTCTTGTTAAGTTCCTCTTTATGCCATGATTGTTCAAGGAAATTCCAGTCACAAGACCCTTAATGAATACATGTAGTGAAAGAAATCATAAATTCCACTGCCTTTCCTGGAGTCAAGCTCAAGGGCTATGACTACTAGACTATGAGATGTGAGATTTATTAGCCTATTTTTTGCTTTTTTTTTTTATCTCCAGGTTTCATGCATGTGGGAAGAAGTAAAAGTTTTGAAACAAGATATGGAGAAAACAAGTAGTGCTGGTTCTACATTCAGATGTAAACTGTTACAAGCAATAATCTCATTGCAGGTAAGGATAGTTACTTTTGTTTAACATGCCATTCATTCTCTTTAGCTGTTCTTTCCTGAATTTCAAAATGTAGCATCAATGATTTTTGGAACAGTAATATATTTTGTAGATCAGCGCTTGTGCATCATAGCATGAATCAAGTCAAAAAGCCATCATTTTATTTATCTCAATAAAACATATATGATATTTACATGTATTCGAAATTCACCAGTGATGAAATAATTCACCAGTGATGAAATAAGCACACAGTTAATTTGTACGCCTCTGATTCATTTATATGATAGCTTAAATTTTATAAACGTGGTGATTATTAGCAGTAATGAGAATGCGATGAAAAAAAAAATCATATTGGAGTCACTTGCATTTTGATGTGATTTTCATTTTCAGTCTGGCCTGGGCATTCAAGATTTAGGTCAGTTTTTCCATCGTCCAGTCAGAGACAACAACAGCAGCATTATTTTCACAGTGGTCAACCAAGTCCGTGACCCTAAACTGGTGACTTTGGGCTCCAGTAAATGGGTCACATTTGGCAAACTTGCTCGACGACAGAGCCTTTCCTCCGTAGATGCTGCAGATGCCCATGCCTTACTAGTCAGTGCAGTCCCAGTAAGTGAAAATTATTCATGCAAGTCTTGTGGTTGGTCCGGCATGTCTTGCATGTCTTAGGTCAGGTCTTAGGAAATAAAAAAAAGATTTTATTCAGAGCCTGGATCTTACAGCTATCTTTAATAGAATAGGCCACAAGCATTGAATGATCATTCTCCATTTCATATTCACAGTGTGGTAGTGGGAAGGACTGGAAATGTTAAGTATTATATTTGATTGTGCTGGGAACATGCACTGTTTTATTAACCCATAATGTTTATATTTATGCAATATTTAATAATATTTATGCAGGTTCTTTCTTGAGGAGTTTTCACATTGACAAAACAAAAAGTCATTAACGTTCATTCCACAAGAGCTTTTACAGCAGAAGCAAATGGTTCATTTTAATATGGAAATTAGTTCTCATGTTTTGCTCTTGTAGTTTGATTGTCATAATGCCATTTAGTTGGTATTTTTGTCCATGGATTATGAATATCAGTACGTCTCTAGTCTGGTTCTGTATTTGATAGATCAGGGGTAACAGCCAAACAAAAACAAAACAGACACACAAAAAAATACTATGAGTGAATATTTATTTCACATGTACTGCCAGAAACAGAAATCAGTTTAGTTCTCAGTGGAACAAATGCATGTTTATGAATAGGGGATACAAGCATAGAGATGAAAATGAACAGAAAACTGTTTATAAAAGTTTACCATAATTATTTCAGAATGTAATGTTTACTTTTTTGTCTTCATCAGGAAATGATTTTATATCACCAAGTCAGTGGAGCTACCTTGTCCCGTGGTCTTTACCTGGGTTATGTCAAACTTCAAGCTTCTGTTGAAGTGCTGAGAGTGATGGTGCCCAACAGAACACCAAACTGTGTTCCACATGTTCAGATAAGAGATTGCCCAAATGTCTCCAAGTGAGTGAATATCTGATTCTGATATTCAGTGTTTCTTTTTGCACAACAGCTGTGTTTTCCTTTCATTATTTTCATTAAAAAAATGATTTGTCCTATCACATTTGAGTCATAAACTGGACATTTAAATACAAAATTTCACTCAGTACTGTAGCATTCAATTTGTGAATTGGGCATTTAAATACAACTAACATTCTGTACAACCACATCTATAGCATATTATCAAAACACCTGATTAATTTCTGTACATGTTGAGACCAATTCTCTCAGTAACAGAACTTTTATATGTTCAAACAAAGTTCCAAATGGCACCTTAAAAATTGATTCATCAACCCTTCTCAGGGAGGAATGGGAATGGCTTCTCAAATCAGACAGCCACAAACACAGTGAGAATTTGAGCAACGCCCAGAAAAACTTCCAACAACTGCTGTCTGATGCTATAAAGAAACTTTTCACACAGCTTGGTAAGTGTTTGATCATACCTCCCTCATGGTGGTTGTTTTTGTAACCATTATCTATCATTTAAAAAAAAAAAAAAGAAAAGATTCTAATGATCCTTTGACATCAAGAATAGATTAAATCTATATAATAAGAGCGATCAGGGGTCGTGGCTCATATCTTATGGTCCAATAAAGTCGGAATCGGCAGGCATTTAAAATTCAAAGAAAATTACAGATGTGGGCAACTGATACCCAACTGTGTTATAGGCTACTCTTTATTTTGATTGAATTTACACAGTTGTTTTCATTTATTTTTTTAATGCCGAACTATCATTCATTTTGTCCGCCATCACTTCCGTGCGGGACACATGACGCGTTCAAAACACGTGTTCTTTGAGTAATATTTAATGAACCAAAATATCAGCATCGAGGTGCGCATGCTGGCCAAAAAATTGAAGTCGCAGGACTATATTTATATTTTAAAAAACCTCCAACGGAGGCCGTTGGCTACCCAGCTAGTAATTCATAATTATAAAGATGAGTTTTTTTAGCGTCTTAGATACCTCGATTGGTACAGTATAGCCATTGCCTAACTGCAGAGATTTTGTTCTTGTTGGTGGTGGTGGTGGTGGATGTGGTGTTGGTTGTGGTGTTGGTTGTGGTGGTGTTTGAAACAAATAATAATTGGAATAATGAACACCGATCAGCCATTCTTCCTTTCATCATTCGCAATCAAGCTAGTGTCCGCATGGCTTCAGAAACCAAGACTCTGGATACCATGTTAAAAGAAAAACAATGCTTTATTTATCACTATTTTGTCCTTATGAAGGCTTTTTTCTCCGGCTGTTTGGAACTATTGGTGCAACTAAACCTGTAGCTAGTCCTATTTTTCGTGCTCTATCTTTATTGGCGCTTAAGCAATCTAGTGAATCCATGGTTACATAACATACAAAGGGTGCTCCGCGTTGTGGGTCGTTTATTCTACTCGCGGGCTCTGCCGTTGGAAAATGGAAGGATACGAAGGTTGTAACACAACGGTCCCTTTTTGAGTAGCCAAGCCCGACGTCTAGTCTTCTCGGATAAGGGCAGATGTTATTTCGGAGGTATCCTGTGTGGTTACTCACATTAAAGAACCCTTGACTGTTCAAAATCGACGAGGAGTAAGCGGGATGCTGCTGTCCAGGCAAAAATGACAAAATCCAAATGTCTACCCACAAAAATTTTCACCAACAATAAGGCAGCCATTTATAGCCAACGTGATCCTACATTGTGGGGATTGAGAGTCTTTAACAACAAAAACAAATGTTTTAAAATGTGATTTAGACTTGTTTATTTGCCCACGCTTCCTCTTTGCACTATAGTAGGGCCATTAGTGGAGTCACTCCGTATATTTTTCATTGAAAAGGACTGAGCCCTACTTATCCTTTAGGCCAACAGATCAAAGTGCAGTTCTATTTGGCCTATTGTTGCAGTCGGGCTGAAGACTGTACACGCACGGGCTGGTGTATTGTGATCAAAAAGCAATGTAGATACTGCAAAATACTTTGCCATCTAGAACTAAGAATCTCTTTACATACAGATGCTGCAGATAAAATAAAATCAGTGTAGAATAGGTCACACCTGTGCACAGTCTTGGCTTTCCTTCCTTCTGTTTCCTTTTTCAGTTTTGGCCTTTCTTTCTTTCTTTCTTTCCTTCATTCTTTCTTTTTTTCCTTTTCTTTCTTTCTTTTCTTTCTTTCACTCTTTATCCTTTCTTTCCACCTCGTTCTGTCTTTCTTTCCTTTTTCTTCTGTCTTTCTTTTCTTTTTTTTTTCTTTATTTACTTCCTTCTTTCGTTCTACTTTCTTTGTTTAATTCTCTCTTTCTGTCCGTCTTTTTCTTTTCTCGTTTTTGTCGCTGTATTCTACAGAAATAGTAAACGAATGAAGGAGTTTGCAAAATATGCTGTATTTTTTTTTACCCAGACCTTGTAGAAAAAATGTAATGCAATAATCACACAAAGAACAGTGGTGGGGAACAGAGGCTGCCTGCATAAAGCGAGCGTTCATGAAATATTCATATAATACATTAGTATAAGGGAAAATAAAACAGCTGTGCGCAAATAAATAACAATGAATTCATTTTGCAGACAAGCGAATCTTTTGTTGTAGCTAATAATTTATAACAAGCCCTGTTTTGTGTTTATTTGGCTCTGTTTTTCTTTAAATATCTAAGAACCGAAGCAGCTTTTCAAGAATAAAATGATGGCGTTGTCTGATTATTTTCATTATTGCCCCGACGAAGAGCCAAGCGGGCTCGAAAATTTGGCTAGCGAAATTAGTTTCTTCTATTAACTCAATTCAACATTCTTCATACTGTTTTTCCACTTTTTTTATGTATTTGATTAGTTGCCGGTGGACAGTCATCCTAATTATAAGAATGTTTTTTGTAAAATGATGGCAGTGTCGGATATGATATCGTTTGTGACGACTGAATGTTGGCCTGCATTTTGGAAAAGTGTATGTTGTCATACATGTATTACTTTCTCTTCTTAATCACCTAATAATATCCTCTTAGCCCTCTCAGTCTTTTTGAAGCTGTGCCTAACTCTGTGCCAAATGGGCCACTCTGGACTATGATGTTGGAGGCATAATGAAATTGGCCATCCACCAACTTTAATTCGAAGGCAAAATTTACTAAAAACCAAAACATTTTTTGAAACCCTCCTTCTTAGGGCAAGTGTAGGGAAAGAACTATTAGCTGCAATTTTAGTCTGGATTTAGCTTAAAATTTGTAACAATTTGTGGTAACCCCATTTTATTGCTCTCCTAGGATCCTGTAAAATTTAATATCTTGGCACATAATGGTTTCATCATGCCGACAACATTATGAGGGTTAAATTTAAAAAAAAAAAAAAAAGGAAGACGCATGGCTTCCTATGGGTCCAATTCTGGTGTAATTCATAAGCTGTCAGTCGAACTCCAATAACCCAGTCTGTTTTCGTTCAATCAGCTGGCTCAAACTTGTCTTTTTTTTTTAACATCCATTTCCTCATCGAAAAATCCAATTTTCAAACTTCTGCTGGGGGAAAGAGAGCCCGGCTTCTGTAAAAGCCAGCGGGCTTGTTATAGAGCTTCCCTGAAACGCAGGGGAATACCAGCCATAAAACGTCGGACATTTCGACCCGCCGTTGTCAACCTCATCTTATTCACAGCCAATTGATTTGTTTTCTTCCCTGTGTGATAAAGCGGTTTCAAATGATGTCCCATTTCTCTTTTTTACTTTTCCATTGATCCCTCCGTTTCAATTTCATCAGTCGGGAACAATATTTCTCTAGAAGCTAAAAGTTGTAGCCATGGAGATTTGAAAGATGTCAAGTGGATGGGATATTGTTTGGGGGGTTTTCGGTAACCAAATGTGGTGGTAGGCCAAGGCATAGTACCAACTACCAACCCCATTTTTCTTGTTCTTCTTTTCCTCTTTTCTTGTTCTTCTTTCCTCCTGCCCATTTTTCTTTATCTTCTTCTTTTTCTTTTTTCTTCTTCTTCGTCTTCATCTTCTCCTCTCTCTCTCTCTCTCTCTCTCGCTCTCTTTAAATTGTAAACTTCCTAGCATATTCACATGCCCAGCCGTTGGGTGCCCAGCCCTTTATTGTCCCATAAAAACAACTAAAATACAGATCACATATTTATTTCATTGATACCAAAACACAGGAGGTGTAAACCAAAAAGCAAACTCCAGATAATTTCTCAAAATTTGAATCTGAACACATGCCTCTGTTTGCATTTTCTCTCCTCAAATGGAGCTGGGTCCCCATGTCTCTTGTTTCAACACATTCGGCTTTCAGTTAATTAAATTTTGTCAAGTTTATTTCCCTACTGGCGCTCCAAGAGCACCGGGCTGTCTACGTGGAAGCCTTGAGTGCTCCTATGAGGCTGTCCATCTTTTCTTTCGTTCTGTTAGCGTCTTTGCTTGCCAGAGATTGGAGGAGTAGCTTTTTGAGATATTATGTTGATGGCATCCAAAATATGATCAAAGTCTTAGCCTACTAATCACAACTTCAAAAAAAAAAAAAAAATCGAAGAAAAAGGCCTAATGTCTAATTTAAAGGATGTCGTGCTCAGACTCAGTAGTACCCAGGTTCGAATTCCAGTGGGAACCGACATTTTAATTCAGGAAAGTCAAATTGGTTAAACACGTTTCTGACTTCCGCCTGGTCGAATTGGGTATCTGACTTCCTAATGGACAGAGAATGTTATTGTTATATTGATAGGAATTTTAGCGTCTAACTAACAGGTTGTACACCATGTATACGTCGCCAGAAGTTGAGAACATACATCAATGTCTTCGTTGGGTCTGTTGGAGTTAATGCGTTTCCAGTCTGAAACTGTGCGGAAATAAATGATATCTAAAAGCCATCTTATCGCCGTATTTTTTATGATGTGTTTCTCTCGGATTCATCTATAAGCGAGCTGATCAATGTTTAAAAGTAATGTGTTCCTGTGTTTTATGAGGGCAAAGATTTGGATTTGCCTGTCGTGGGGATTTTGTTTCCCTGGGCAATGCGCGTGGCCCTCATTGTGCCGATGCCCTTCCTTTCTGAACTCGTTCACTTGTGAAACAGCCCAAGGGCATGATTGTAGATGGCTTCCGTAGTCAGCCCCCCCCCCCCCAACACACACACACACAGACACACACACTACAAGCCTTTCAATCCTAAGAGCTAGGATTATTTCGGCTTCAAATGTGCGGCTTCTTTTTTTTTGGCGAGAATAACAGAATCCATGAGTCGAATCCGCATCATACTTCGTGAGCTGTTCACCATAGGGCAAACGCCAAATCACATGGCCAGTGTACGCTCCTCCTCCCCCCCCTCCCCTTCCCCCTCCCACTAGCCAGCCTGAATCATGATTTTGGTTATTTTAGGCGCGGACTCGAACTCCCACATCAACGGATCGCGGAGCTTTCAGGGTTAGCTCTCTGGTACTAGGAGTGCTTTAAAAGTTGCTTGACCAGACTTGAAGTCCGGTTTCTCAAAATATTTCAGCCTACTTCGAAGTCTGGTTTGTCATAAATTACACCTGATCTTTACCAACTTCTGTTCTGGACTTCTCTTCTTCGATGCTTAGAACGAATGCCATGAGAAACCGCTGCATTATTACCGCGTTGATGGGACACAGTGGAACGCTGCAGTTCACGAATTATATATAGCCTACATGGTGGTGCAAAAGTAGGTTGTATTATTATTATTATTATTATTTTCATTTAAAGCTTGATTGAGAATGCACAGTGGGATCACTGTTCAGTCCTGTTAATCTGCGGTAATCCACAGCTGGTGGCACGGGCCACGTAACAAAAGAAATTCATGACAGAGGCTTAACATCGCCTTATTTAACAATTTGTCAACGTTTAAAGCCTTTTTATGTTGACATTAAAGGAAATAGATATTATAATTCCACTATCAACCTACTCTTGATTCACCTTATATATCGTGGCCATACAGTAATTGGGGTCACAAGTAACGTGCATGGACCTGCATATACCTGGATCATCTGGAGAAGGCCTTCTCATAGATTATTTATTTATTATTTATGCCTACGTATTTTATTCATTTCATTTCTTTTCTTTTCTTTATTCATTTGTTTGATTCTTTGTTTAGTATTTGCTTGTATGTATGTTTTGTTTACTTAGCGCAGGTGTCATTGATTATATGAGACGCGACACAATGAAATCAGGCGCTTGTCAAACTGAGCCGATCGGGGAAATGTTTTTCAGCAGTGAATGAATTATCGAACCTTTTTTCATCAATCTGTAAATGCATTTCAGATTTTAGTTTGCTGAAACAGATCGAGTGGAAGCCCAAAAATTGTAATTTAGTGGCAAGGCCTTACAAGAATTAATAGGGATTTACAAAAGTGATCGGCCATTTTCTCAATAAAGTCAGATACAGCAACATATCACCCCCTCGTCTTTAATTGCTATGATCTCAACATTTACCTAAAAAAGAACAAAACCTTTTAAAGTTAAAAGTTAAAAGTACCATCCCTTGACCCCCCAAGAGGGGAAATTATCTTGGCCATTTCAGACCGCGTCGCCGCAGTGCAGCGCCACTGTACTTCCCCTGATATACATCAGGTACCCGTTTTA
>JBCAUA010023336.1:0-12324 GCA_038406235.1 Peronia verruculata | reverse complement strand
TCAAAAAAAAAAAAAAAAACGGCAACAAGAGACCCAGAAGTCATGAAAAGAGAGCTATTATGTAAAAAAAAAAAAAAAAGCTGTTTCGAGCCTGAAGGCCGAACACAAAACTCTTCGTGTCAACTTTTCGATGAAAACAAACTTAAAACGCGTCTTTCTCTAAACCCCTTTTTTGTTGTTGTTGTTGTTTTTTTTTTACAGTGTTTTTCTATCTCCATTTTTGTTTCTAAACCGATTCCAACCACATTTGGTATGCATCATTGTCACCACAAAACTCAAAAAGTTACATATGCGCGTCAAATTCGGCCGTTACGTTTTTGAGAAAATTGGATTTTTAGTTAGAGAAAAATTTCGCAATTTTAATTTTCGCTATATGGCATTTTCAAAAATTTATAGAAAATTTTGTGTGGCATGGAACGTAATAAAAAGACACACTTTTTTAGGTATTATATTAGACAATATATTCACCAAGTTTTATCACGTTTTGTTGAAATTAGGCGGAAAAGATAGATTTTGAAATCCGTCAATTTATGGACGCCAAAATCCAAGATGGCGGCGGTGCCATGACAACCGTATGAAAAAGTCAACTTTTTTTTTACTGTTTTCCTCTCATTTGAACATGCTGAACACGATGGAAAAGGTTAAAATAATTTAACTTTAATAATAAAAATCACCTCCGGGAGGCGCCCCCCCCCCACCTTAATATGGCTTCATTATGCTTACACCACACGTTTTCAATAGCTTCATAATGTATACCAGATCTACGAGTCGAAAGCGTGTATTCTTGAGATCAAAGCCAATATGCACAATTCATTTATGTTTGATTTTGGTGCTCGTATGTTTGCACTCTGTAACTTGCAATTTCTATTTTTAACTTTGTTCACTCCTGAGATGTAGAACAAAAAAGACATGAATAGAGGCAGAACAAGTTGAAAGTCAATAGTCATTTCAAACATGGAAATAAAATGCAGTTCTTTTGTGGTTGTTTTAGAAAAAAAATTAGCAATAAAAATTAAATTTCTTTCCAATAAAAAAAAAAAAAAAAGATTTAATACGTATATCACCGAAGGACGAAGGACGATGGAAAGGGCGCGGAATCAGATTTTGTTCATTGAGAAACGGGACCATTTAGCCCAGTTTTGTGGCCCATAGCAACAGTATTACCGATAGATTAAACATGAGAAACAGACGTGTCGCAGAACCAGCCGAAAAACCCTCACTGTTGTTGATCCAAAGCTCCTTCTTTGCAAGTCGTATAGTCGTGACGACGGGACCACCCAAACATGACGGGATGATAGTTTTCATTAGCACTAATTAAACATTATTAAAAAGGAGGAAGAAGGAGAAAAAGAAGATCGTTTTACTTGAAATTTCAGTCGATACACGACAAAGTTTTATTAATGCTTCTCTCTCTCTCTCTCTCTCTCTTTCTCTCTCTCTCTCTATCTCTCTCTCTCTCTCTCTCGCTCGCTCGCTCGCTCTTCAGGGCCACTAATTCTGTCTCATCTCACCTCACTCCCTTTTCAATCGACATGAACTTAAGGTTAATTTCTAGCTTTGTCATGCAATGCTGTTACACTGATATCAACGTTTGTTATATCAACTGTTTACAACGCTGTGGGTTCCGTAAATAAAAACCAGGTGTCTCTATAACATGACAACCCACAATGATTAAACGAATGAAGTATTTATCCCCACCATGTGACCACAAGAAGATTCCGAAAGAGTCCATCAGGAAAAAGAAAAAGCACAAGCTAGTGGCCAAGGGGCAAAGTTTCAGTATTTCAGGTTCACTTTCTGCTTTATTTTTTTGGAAGTGTTCTCATCTCAGACTTATAGCGTCGCGGGTTCTTGAGGTGATGATTTCTATATGCCATTATCGGGTTCTTGAGGTGGTGATTTCTATATGCCATTATCGTTGACCGCTTTTGTGTCTTGGTAGAAACATGACCATCACAATATCATAATCCTCGAGATAAGATGACAGACTAATGTATTGTTATACTAGGACTGAGTGGGCATTGGTCTTTCTCTGGTGTCCAGAGTTATTATAGCCTAGACTGCCCCCGCCCCCCAATCCACCGTTCCAGTGTTCTTTGAGAATGACACATTCATACTGTAAATATCTTCCCACTCATCAAACTGATGCCCTCTTGCAGCATTGATCCATAGTTCTAAAACGCGCATCCAGCATGTCACTGAGGTAGATTCTTCTCTTTGATTATAATGTTTATCTGTTTAGTAGTTCTTCACTTTACGCCTGTCACGCAGGCTTCCACCAGTTCCTCAAGGTGGTCATTTCCCTATACAATCTTGACTTATGACACATATCAAAGATGAGACAACTCAGAATTTAACATGCATACCTCAGATACGAAAAAAAAAAACTGTCAAGAATATTCTTATTCTATGAAGCGTCTATTTTCACTAAGGGACTAGATGGATGATCTTGACAATTTAAAATTGTGCTATTTCTAACCCAGATACTTGGTCTATATCACTGAAAGCTTTGCCTAAGTTCAGGTTGTTATCAAATTATTTTCATGCATTTTTAGGTAAATCTGTCAACCTCTTTCTCCACAATCTCATTTTAAATGCTGTTTTTGCTGCTGCTGCTGCTGCTGCTGTTGTTGATGTTGTTCGATGCAGATTCTAACAGAATGTATTATGTTGAGAATCATTCAAGTTTTTTTCGTTGTTCTGCTAGATCTTCAGCTTACCATTGAAAACTTCATTATTGGTCCTGTTGATACATACTAAATGATTGTGTAGGGATTTCTATTGTTCACATATAACTACTGCTACCGTGGTTCCTTTCGTGCGTGTGAGCAGTCAAAGCAGTAATCTGTTCTCCATCGTCCATGTACTGGTAAGTCCGCAGTGCTTAGTCTTTCCTTCAACTTCACTAGAGTGGTCCCAAGTGACCTGTTTGCTTTTTGTCACTGAATGAATTAATTGACTTAATACAGTTATCGTAGTACTTGACCTTATCAATAAAGCTATAGCCTAAACCATATAAACCTATTTATGACATCGACACATCATTTTTATGATACCTATGAATTTATTTTTGACATCAATAAATTCGACTATTCATCTATCCACCCATCCACATCTATTCATCTACCTATCCATCAACCCATTCTTTCATCCATCCATCCATCCATTCATCCATTAATTCATTCATTCATTCTTGCATTCATTAATCAATCCACCCATTCCTATATTCACGAATCCATCCATCCATCCATCCATCAATCAATCAATTTCTCCATCCATCTACCCATCCCTCTTTCCGTTTCCACATCCATCCATCCATCCATCCATCCATCAACCCACCTTTATTCATCGACCCAGCCACCCCCCATCCGTCCATCAATCCTTTAACCCATCCATCCATCCATTTACACATCTATCAACCCCTCCATCTATCCACCGGTCACTCTATCCACTTACACATCCGTCAATCCATACCCACCCATTCAATCATCTATCCACCCAACCATCCCCCATCCATCCATCCACCGGTCCCTCTATCCATTTCCACACCCATCCATCCATCCAACCATCCATCCATCCATCCATTCATCCATCCACCCAAACATTTACCCATCCATCAATTTATTTATGTAACCATCCATCTATCCATAAATCCATCCGTCCATATATCCATCCACAGTCCGTTCAGTTTGCCACAAAAATGTCTGGAGCTAAAGTTTGGCATTTTCCATACTTTTAATGCACTTCTTTAATCTGAAATATGAAGAATTGACTTTTTTTTTCTTAATTTTCTGCCTTAAGACCTCTATCTTATAAAGATTAAACATTAGTGTGCCATAAAGACTCGGGCGTTGTCATCAAACAGCTTTGGTAATATTGTTCATGAAAATAGAACTTTCGTGGTAGGATTAGACTTTCTGAGGAGTTTGTCCTGGGCGACTGAAAACACTCTGTCACAACATTTCCTCCCTCCCCCTCCCCCACCTTTCCTCTCTCCTGGCTTCCCTTTCTATCCCTTTGTCTGCCCTGAATTCATCATTTCTCCAGCGCAACATTCATCTTTTTACTGAAATATTCCACAGACATAGTTCTGACGAAAGGGAAATAACTCATGAAAAGGCCGAGAGAGTTTGCAAACCAAGGGCCACAAATCTCCTGCAGTGAGGACAGAAAGCGCTCAGTATGGAAAACATCAGAATCTGTTGTGTAGTTTTAACTGAGACAGACTGGATCAGGGCAGACTAACCAGGCCGGTGTTTGTGGCCTTGGCCCTTGCGTTTGTTGATTTATTTGCAGGTGGGATCTTCAACTGTTACACGTGTAGGGAAACCCGGCAAAAGGAGAATCGTTGACAAACAACAGGGTTTCGAGGCATAAATCTATGGTCTAAATAACATTGCTACATCTGAAAAGGGGAGGGGGGGGCAGTGGTTCTGTGGTATGTTGTCTGCTTCAGGTTGAAAACAAGTCACACAGAGGCACACAGAGGCCCTCAAGAACCCGAAAGTGGCTTTTATAAAAATGCTGGGTTGGGAGCAAAATTAGATAAAAGATACGCCCAGAGGGTTAAAAAACTTCAACAAGAGACCCAGAAGTCATGAAAAGAGGACTAGTATGTGAAAAAAAAGGCTAATCCAAGCCTGAAAGCCGAACAGAAAATTCTTCATGTCAATTTTTCGCTGAAAAAAAAAACAAACAAACCTTTAAACTCGTTTTTTTAAAAACCCGATTGTTTGACACATTTCTTCCTATCTCCTTTTTTGTTTCCAAACCGATTCAAACCAAATTTGGTCTGCATCATTGCCACTATGAAACCTAAAAAGATAAGTATGCGCGTTAAATTCGCTCGGTAAGTTTTAGAGAAAGTTAGGGTTTTAGTTTGAAAAAATGGCGAAGTTTGAATTTTCGCTATATAGTATTTTCAAAAAATTATAGAAAGTTTAATATTGCATAGAACGTAATAAAAATATGTAACATTTTAGATATTATATCAAACAATGTATTCATTAATTTTCGTCAAGTTTTGTTGAAATTCGGCGGAGAAGATAGATTTTGAAATCAGTCAATTTAAGGATGCCAAAATCCAAGATGGCGGCGCTGCCATGGCAACCGTATGAAAAAGTCAACTTTTTTTTTTACTGTTTTTCTGTAATTTGAACATGCTGAATACGATGGAAAAGGTTAAAATAACCTAACTTTAATTTTTAAAAAAAAAAAAAAAAAAATCACCTCCAGGACACACACACCACCACCACCACCCGCTAATATCAGGTAATATGAACAATTTTTGAATATAGTGCACTTTTCAGTCGGAAATGCAAGATAACTGCTGAATTAAAGGCCCTACCCCAATAGTTAAGTATTATTTGCTTAGATGCATCCATGGCCTGAAATGCATGAGACAACCAGTGATCACCAGTAGTTTATCTGCAGTCAGTACAGGGACATGCTTCATTTAATGTGAACCTTGACAAGGTTCGGGTCTTTCACTGCTAGCTGTTTTTCAGTTCTTCATTTGTCAGCTTTTGCCCCTCTTTCTGTCAGTTTTCCAAAAGGCAGCCAATTTTTATGTGGTGTCCTGGCAATCATAGGTATGGCTAAGCATCATGTTCTTCTCCTGCATATTGTGCTTGTTGTGTGATCTCTCTCAGACTTCCTAATTTGTTTTAAAGTCTCTCCATTTGACACACATAAGCCAGAAGGCACAAAGTGTTACTGTGCCACAAGTTGTCCAGAATAATCTTGTTGTTTCATTATGATCATAAATAGGCATACCTAAGAGACCATAAAACTGAATTATGTGATTAAAGCCTCCTTATGACATAGCGGTGCAGGTACGCCTTTTTGTGCTGTCTAATAGTTAATGAAATGCAGATTTCATGGTGGTGCAACTGGTAGCATATGACCAAAGGATTCAGTGAAGGAGGGGAGAGTGGGACAAGGCAGAATTATTGAAAAGAAGTGAGAACTCTTGAGCAAAGTGGGCATCAACAGCCTAAGGTGTTCAGAGGTTGAGACGTTGACTTATCTCAGAGGCAGGCTGACAGGTGGAACTTGTGCACAGACACAACCAGAGAGACAGATTCATACACAATAACTGAGTAAACTATAATTTACAATTCTCTCACAAAATATCTGATTATATTAGTATAATATAGTATGCACTGACTATATATATATATACAATTAAACATTTTTTTTAACATGTATATGAAAAAAAAATCTTGTCAAGTGCAAAATGAATTGCGGCAAGGTGAATACAAACAGTTGTCAATCACCTCCGCTTGCAGATACACAGTTTGTGTGCCAGACAATGGATAGATAGCCAAGTGTCATTTAGATCACATGACAAACCCATGCATTATTTTCATAAGATATCTGCAGACAGCATGTAATACAAGATGCACTCTAATTTGAGTGAAAAAATATTGACCTAATTTTGCAGTTACTTGACTTGTGTCTGGCATTAATATATTATATAGCAAATTGTATTTATAAGCACTTTCTGTGAAATTCGGTTTGAAAAAAAAAATCTTCAATATCTCTTTGTTTTGACATCTGCCACTGCAGATTCCTTATTCTTTTCATGTGTGTTATAACTGAATTGGATGTATCAGAACATAATTGTGGCCTACCAGATTAAATTGATCCTGACCAGGACATAATTTAATAAGAGTCCATAAATTATAAGGTTATTTCAACATTTATCAGCAATGAATAAATGTTGTGAAAGTTGTATGCGTCTCCTTGACTTCATAATTTATTATTTGGCTTGCTGTCTTTCTTTTTTTTTTTTTTTCTTTTAGGCACCCTTGTCATTTCAGCTTATGTTGGAAGTCCTGATATAACTCTTACAGTTACACCAGATCTCAAATGTGCAAAAGGGAATGGTAAGTTGAGCTGTTGTTAGTCTCTAACATTTTACTTCAAAGATTTAAAAAGTTTGTGAAACTGGACCTGTCATAGTCATCAGCATTTCTCTTCCCCCCCCCCCCCCCCCCCAGAGAGTGGGTTCAGAAATCGGGTCTTTGCTCAGGAGTGGACATTTTTTTACCATCTTAGGTGCTATCCGCAACCACATCTTTGAAAGCTTTCACCTGGGCCTCTAAAATAAATTTTCCAGGGCCTAATAAGCGTGAATTGTGTCCTGTTTCTGAGTACAGTTATGGACTATCTATCACAGCAAGGGTCAAGACATGCTTGATTTTGATCAACAAAGACATGGCAGCCATAAATAGGCCTCCCTGGACCCTAAATTGACTCACCTTTTACAGATTGGGGTGGGGTGGGGGTTAGAAATGGAATAAAAGTGTGAGCAGAGGTCCAGAAAAAGCCATAATAAGACATGGGGAGAATGTTAGTATTTGAAGTAAACATGTTTTGAGGTTCAAAGTCCAAGAAAAGCTTCTAACAACTGTTTTTCTAGCCAAAAAAAAAAATGACGTAAATGCATTTTTCTCAAATGATGTTCTTAAGCACAAATACATGCATGTGATCTAATTTTTTTTTTTTTTTTTTTAATTTCTAGACTGTTTGCCAGGAAATTTGGCATGAGTATACAAGAAAAAAAAAAAACAATACAAAAACATGATCATGTCCAATAGATACCATTTCAAATGTTTTGAGAAATTTGAGATTTTGGAATCAAAAATGTGTGATTTTCTTTCCATACTGAAGTTGAAAATCTGTGGGGAAAAAAAAAAAACTGTGTATACTCAAAATTTCAAGCAAATCAGATGAAAAATGTAAAAGCCTGTTTATAGGAAAGTTGCGTAATATCAGGTATCAAATTCAAGACAGCATTACTTGTCATGGCAACTATGTCTGATTTCAACTTTTTAATTATTGTTTTCCTCAAATTTGACCATGCCGAATTTGATGGTAAGGCTAAAATCATCTCCTCCTGCGGTTTTCAAAGTGATCCCCAATTCCTGTCCCCCTGTCAAGCATGTAAATACCTTGTAAATTGTGATTGCTGCATCATTCATATGTGTGTTGTCTTCCTTACCAAGGTGTTTTGCTCTATCTTCCAATGAGTGGCTCCAGTAACTGGCGTCTTGGAGGAAGTGCACTTGCTCAGTGTTTTCGGCAATTGGGTGATGATGTCCCTGATGTGGAAGCAGGACCATTTATTCGGACTTTTCTGGGAATCCAAGATCTTATCAATGGTTTGTGGTTACGGAAGTGTGTGTGTGTGGGGGGGGGGGGGGGGGGGGGAGACCCCCCCCCCCCCCCCCCCCCCCCCCCCCCCCCTTCCCCCCCCCCCCCCCCCCCCCCCCCCCCCCCCCCCTCCCTCTTAAATACACTGAAATCTCAAGTTTGACAACGCCAGGAACAATAAGAACCCACAAACAACAACATTTCGAATCTCCGTTTTTGTTTTTTTTTTTTAAATAACTGAATAATAACAACTGAAAATCAAAAGTCAATAATAGGAAGATAATTCCTGTATCAGCACAGCACATTTTAGACCTCAGTACAGCTATGTAGCTTGCTAGACCCATGCATTTGATCTGCATGCCAACGCGCTGTTGTACACCTTGTGATTTGTCTCTTTTACAGTGCGCTTTCTTTGTTAGTCTACACTACAACAGTACAATGTTACATTGTTGTGCAACTGAATGTAAAGTTGCCATTACAGAGGGCCTGCTGGCTATTTTCCGTGTGCACAGTCAGATTCGTTAAACAATGTCCTATTGCTAGGACTGCACAATATTGAGATACAGTGGCCTAACTGATAGCAGAAGTAGCTATCTGTGCAGGTTGTGGCTGTTGTCAACAAAGAGTAATCAATCAGCAGAAGGTTGCCATTATTCCTGCTATGCAGGTAAAATCAAAATTTTATGCTGTGATAGTAGGGTAAATTAATGGTATAGTTGTGCAAGTAGTTTTGGAGGCAGCATGTCACACAGACATCCCTGAGGCCAACAGTAAAAACGTGTGATATACATGTAGAACCACCTCAACTGATAGCTGAAAAGTTTATTTAAAGGCCCTAAACAAAGGTTTCACAGTTTTGTTAATATTTGAAGAAAACAGGTTTAAGAAATCAGAAAATTTCACTATATAGCAAAATTATTCTAAATTTCCAACAAATTGGTACTAAATACTTGGTTTTTCTTAGTTCCCTGCAAGTTCTGTTAGAATTTTTGAAAACTTTGGGAGCACTGGAATGTATAAATAAAAGTACAAGTACCATCCCTTGACCGCATCGCTGCACTGCTCCCCCCGATATACATCAGGTACCTGTTTTACAGCTGGGTGGGCTGAGGAAAAAATGTGTGTTAAGTATCTTTCCTAAGGATACAACATGCAACCCTTGTGATTCGAACCACTGACCTCTGCTTCCAAAGGGCGCAGTGCAAATCATTGAGCTCACTGAGCTTTTTTCTTGTCAATGAAAATCTGCAATCCTACACTACATTTCTGTGTTGGGTGTCCCTCTATTTCATGTACTATTGGTGTTAAAAATGCGGATCATTGTGTATACAAATCGGTTCAGTGCTGCTTTTCTGAAATACTGATATATCTGTGCATGGTCAAAATGGCGACTGTCGAATGCATCAGTGTGTGGTATGGAACGAAATACAAAACAATGCATGACAGGTTGCCTTGATGATAGGGCTGTTTTGAAGTCTCTGAAAGTCCAAAATTGAATACAGTCCATGCCGGCTTTAAGCACAGTCATCGGGAGAAAGCATAAGCGTGCTTAATGCCAGAGCGTGCTTGAGTGCGAAGTAGACATAATCCAGAGATTTTGATGTAGAAATTTGCTGGCTTATTTCCCTTTGCTCGTAAGTCGTGATCGCGCAAAAGTGTGCGCTGTCATTTTTACCCGCCATGGTAGTTTTTGTTTGTTTGTTTGTTTTTTTTTGTTTTGTTTTGTTTCTTTTTGTCTTTTCAGATTTATTTTTATAACTTATCATGGTAATAATAGAATACAAACAATCAATTTGAAAAAGCATGAAATGAAAGATTTGTTGATCACCTATGAATAAAGTAAACGTGAACTAGTCGACGTGATTTTAATGGAATCAAGTACATGTACTTGTATCAAGGCAGGTAAGGAAACAAACATGAAGCGAACAAAAGATGTGGAAAAGGTAGTTAAAAACATACAAACATGGAGTAATTTGGCATGGACTGATGGAGGAGAAGGTTGGGTGTTGGGAAAGGTAGGGGGTCTGTCTTATTTTCTTGAAAAAAAAATCGGTGAGGGAGCTTTGCTTGCGATTTGAAATAAATGCTGTCCTGCACAGTTCTTGTAATTGCCTCGAATTTAATTTCGAGATGTGAGGCCAGCAGTTTCCATGAATACATGAATAGATCTAGTGTTCAGGCTTTGCAAGAGCTCTGAGGAACAAGGCAATTTGGTTGCCGCTTCTACTTCTTCAGCTTCAGCGCTGTCCTCTTCCACCTCAGCTCGTTTTTCTCCTTACATTGCAATCTGCTTCATGGGCTTTTGAACTGTCGTAACACCAGTCTCGTTAATGTTCAGTATTCTTTCTGGTGTGAAGCCTTTCTGCATGATGACCTCTTCCAAGTTATCATAGAACAAGTTGACGTTGTGTTTAATTAAAAGAGAACATGTGCTGAAGTGATGTTGCTTCTGGCATCCGTAGGGAAATCTCATCGTGGTGTTGGCAAATGAACCCCCAAGCCCATTCTATCCCTGCCTTCCTCTTTTCTTTCCATGTCTCTGGCATTGATAGATTGTTTGTTTCTGCCAGTTCAAATGCCAGCTCTTGAAGCTCCCCCATTGTCAAACCATGGAATATTTTAGATGCAGTTATCAGATATTCCACCAACTGCTTTTCCATTGCCTCGCTGATGACGAGCCGGTGCTGTGTGTAGCCGAAGCTCTGTTCTTCCAGGGTTCCATTTTTTTCTTTTGGTATCAACATGCCGACTCAGTGTCTTATAGTTGATTTGATAGTCATTTGCAGCTCTTCGTAGGGAACTTCCATTTTTATTAACAGCATTTATCATGTCTTCTCTGCTGAAGTAGCCCCTGTCTGTTTTTCGTTTGGAAGTCCTCATGGTGGTCTTTTTTGTCTGAAAAAATAAAAATAAATATAAATTAAACATAATTTCTAATATTTACAGTCACTACAGTGAATAATCAATGACCACGATCTAAGAAGTTATAATAGGAACTAGAACAATCACAAAGACTGCGAGGGCCACTTTTTCTAACTAAACCATGGAGACGGTACAGCAAGCAAGCAAGCCTCAGTTCCACACGCTCAGGTTTGTGTCAATACAGCCCCGCATCCTTGGTTACGATAGACAATAATGTAAGGAAAATAGTGATTTTCTTTAAAAGAAACTACCCTTTGCACTCCCAAATTTATAAAAGTAGTAGTAGCAGTAGTAGGTCTAGTTATTGTTGTTGTTGTTGTTGCCGTTGTTGTTGTTGTTGATGTTACAAACATTTGTAATTTGCAAATATGACAGATTGTTTGTAGTCCTAGCATTTTTTTTTTTTTTTTTTCAAATAGATAAGATGCGTTTTTATGGATGAAATGTAAGATTCTTATGCACAATATATCAACAATGATACTAATAATATATACAATTTAAAAACATGTTTAACATAGATCTAGTTGTAGTAGTAGCAGCAGCAGCAACAGCATCAGCACAACACCAGTAGTACAATATACAGAAAACATGATAAAATATCTTACCTTCTCTATATGACAGAAGTTTATTGGTGAAGAAAAAGAATTTTCTTTTTGAGGCAGTCTGCACTGACAGTTGGTTTGTCCTCTTAGTCAACAGTTTTACATGCTGTTTCATCATTATGCTAGCAAAAACAAAGATATGGGTGTTTTAATGATTTGGGTAACATGGTTATCATCATGGAAATAGTGACTTCGTAAGCAGTGAGTTTCCAGACCCAAGAAGACTTTGCCTCTGATTTCACTGCAAACCGCTAGTTGCACTTTTGCAATGATCTGCTGGCGATGTATGGGATTCTCTGTAGAACAAAGAAGAATTCCGAAGTGTCGGTCAGCAGATTTTATTATCTGATAAAAATCATTTAATGCCACCAAACCTCCATGATCTTTACGCTTAACAACTGCTGATTCTGGAGTATCTACTGCTGGCATATCTGAAGCCAGCTTGAACAGTTCAGTTGCACATTTATACTGCATTTGATATGATTTACAAGTTTGCAGCACACATATGCCGCAATATAAAAGAGTGCATGGCCATGAAAAGCTGAATCTTGAACATTCAGAAGCAGGGTTGTTTTGATTTAAATCAACATGATTTAAATCAACCGATTTTTTTTATTTAAATCAAATGATTTTTTTGTAA
>JBCAUA010023325.1:0-12614 GCA_038406235.1 Peronia verruculata | reverse complement strand
ACCGCACTTTTCTGTACAGAATTTTTCTGGCACGGAAAAAGTATGGTCTGTATGAAGCCTGTGTGTACAAGCTCTTAACGTTATGGGCCTTCGTAAACGTCTTCCTGGATGTTTATCGTCCATCTTTTCCTCTGCATATCTCTGTTTTCGCTTCCTTTCCTTGTTCCATGTAGTGCAGGCTTACATTATCATTTTTCAAAGGTGAATATAAAATGGCGTGGTTATAACTTCGACATGTCAACTCATTAAAAAAAACAAAACAAAACTAGAACTCCATTCATTTTAAACGTCTTACATAAAACTGCTGCTTGACTAAAGTTTATTTTGATCATCGATCCCAGCGTGAATTAAAAAAAAAAAAAAAATTAAACAATATGGCATGGGCAGTTTAAACGTGTATGGCTTTTTATTTTATTTATTTATTTTTTTTTTTTGGACAGATCTTAATCGCTATATTTACATTTGCTTGATTACTTACAACATAAGTTTTAATATACTTTAACTAACTCATGAGCATCATTAATTTATTGTGTCTGCTAAAACGTAAACCCCACGTCGAAAAAGTTTAACACACTTAAAGAGTATCTTTTTGTCTTCGTCAGACACACATCTGACTCCAGACCACCCCAAGTGGATCGGTGCTTGGTGGCTGGGGTATCTTATCTATGGCATCATCGCCATTTTCGTCTCTGGACCTCTGTTCCTCTTCCCTCGAGGAATTGCTAAGAAACCGGTCAAGGATTGTCGAAGCGTCTTGGAACTGGAAGAGAAGAAGTGCGTACTATAATGATAGATGAATACCGTAAATACCAACTGATTGGGACCAAAATGCCTCTTGCATTTATAATCTTATAGAGTTCTGTTCCAGTACTCTCACACTGATTAATCTTAAAGTCACTTCGAGTACTTCCATTTTGATTGATCTTAAATAATAATAATAATAATAACTCCGATTACTCAGCTGCTAGTTAATATCAAAGTCGGTCCGAATATTCACCTATGGACTGATCTCGTAGTTAGCCCGAATACCCTTACACACTCTGATTTTCAATTTTCTCTGAATACCATTACATTACGCCCTAAAAGTAGCAATATTAACTTATATTGCTATAAATTTGACCTCAGTTTTGTTACAAAATTTAATGTAAAATGTTTTGCTCTATCAATATTAAAGATCATTGGAAATTTATATCTCTGACATAATGTTGTTTTAAGGACAAACAGTGTATGATCACAGGATACGGTATGTTTTACTACACGTGGTGTTGATGTCATATAAAGATTTACTGAGCCGTGATATGAACATTTATCTACAGGCTTGTCGAAGATCGACAGAATGAAGCACATGAATCCAATGGCATTGTGAGAGAGTCAAGCAAAGCACCACCACACCATAGCCATAAGTCATTCATAATGTCGAAACTCAAGTGGGTTTTTAACATCGTGAAAGGTAAAGAATTGCAACCTAACTCTTTGTTTGCCATTTGTTATTACGATTGATTTTTAGCAATTATTTTAAAAATTGTTCGATGTTTGCCACCGTAAATTTAGTACAACAATAAAACAAACTCTCGGTACTAATGTCGACCTTCGGCTTTCAGCAATTGGTAGAGATCATATGGTAAGAGACTGAGAAATACCTCTACAGTGTTCTCGCAATACATGGCAAACAGACGCTAGTGTATTAAGGTAATTATTCTCATTCAGTGACTCTCTAGTAGACTTGGAATATAACCTATAACGAATGACATTTTTTCCGAGATTTATTTGTCTTTCACCGCCAGCAACTCCAGGTTATGCTTTTTATAAGCTTTTCAACCTCCTGTATTGGTGGTTATCTCAGCTGTCCACAACCGTGGTAAAAAAATAACATAACACTATATAACATTTTGTCAGCCCATGGCTGAGAAAATGTTATCAGATTCGGACTATAATGTCTTTTCAGAATATGAAAAGGTTTTCTATTATTCTCTCGAATAGAAACGGGAACAAACTGTTTCTCCCAAATAAATAACCAGCCCTGTCAAATTTAACTATCACAATAAATAAATAAATAAATAAATAATAAATAAATAAATAAATAAATAAATACATTAATTAAAAAAAACAATGAAATAAAATTACAACAATAATAATAATAATAAAATAAAAATACATGAGTGCATACTGTATTTCAGATTCTGAATAGACAAACTATTCTTTGTTCAAATAGCATGCTCAAAATTTCACAGACAAAATACACCTGAGCATAGAACCAAATGTGTTCATCGCCATGTCATTACCAGTGACCCTTATCTTTTCAGACTTTGTGGTGACGTTGATACGGCTGAATAGAAATCCCGTGTACTTTCTGACCAACCTGTGCGGTATCTTGATCATCTTCTCTGTGAGCGGTTTGGCTTTCAGGGCCAAGTTTCTAGAGGACATCTTTGATATGCCCGCACATGAGGCAAATTACCTGATGGGTGAGTCGCACTTACTCTGCCTACGACAGTGTTTGCGTGATTGGGTCAATAGTCCATATTCGACTAAACAAAAAACTGGAAATCCCCGGAGGAGTGTTTGTACCCCTTGCTAAAGATAGAACACTCACCGATGTTTAACTGCTCTTCCACCTCTAGATCCTAGAACAGTGGTCACCGGTCCCGTGCATTTTTTAGGTGTTTTTTTATGTCAATGGTAGTGAACAATCTGGAGTGTTTGTACCCCCCCCCCTTCTACTAAAATTAGACCGGGATTTCCAACCGTTTGCTTGGTCGGAACAAACCTATTGTGAAAGCTGTTATGTTCAAACTCCTTCATTGTCCTCGCACAACACGGCATGATGTTGTCACTATCTAAACTGTAGGAGCAGTGACTTCTATAAGAAGGTTAATGACAACCTTTAGATATCTAGTATACTGACTGTGCCAGTTTCAAATCCCTTTAGAAAGTAATCACAGCTTCGTTTCTATTGTAGGCTTTTTCCCACGCAACAAATTATCGATAGTGTTTTCTTAGAACAAGTGTTGAGTTATTCTCATTTTTTTCGGGGGGTTGGGGGGGGGGGTGTCTAAGAAGATTTGTTTTCGACATTCCTGCAGTGGACGTGCTTTGTGCAGAGTACCTACGTCGTAAAGGAACATTGATGAGTTCAAATCCCTTTTATTGAAAAATGAATAACATTGAGCTAGCGTCTCGGTCGTTAACTCATTAAAATGCAGGATTTATATGAAAACTTATTTCTCAGCTCCTGTCTGCCAGCCCAGCATCGCTCTTACATTCTGGCGAAATTACTAAACGGTTGCCTTTATCTTGTTCTATTAAAAAAGCCATTGTGATGCTTTGCTCCAAATGTCTCGGCACTTTCCTTGGCGGCGTTGTCAGTAAGAGGATGAAGATGACCGCCTACAAAGCCCTGTGGTTCACCATTCTGGCCTTGATCGTCTCTCTAATCGGCAGTTTTGGCGGGTTTGTCTTCTACTGTGAGCAACCAGAGGTCATCAACAGACCAGGGTGAGTGGAACAACTCTCTGCTTCCTGCGAAATGCCCACACCCTGTTCTTGGATACAAACGCTATGAAAATGCCGTTTATGAATGCTGTTTATTTGTATGCCTGAATGTCTGCCTGTCTTTGCGTCTGTGGATCAGTCAGTTAGCTGATGGATAAGTAATGATTAAGTGCATTTTTGTTTCTTTGTCGGTCGGAGGATAATGCCACGATCAGTCGTGAAGACTTAATTTGTTCACATTCACAGAGTGATTGTTGTTTTTCAGTTTATGGGTAATTTATGATCTTTTCAATACTTAAAGAGCTCACAAACAGCTAGATGGATCAGGTATTTCATTAAGACGAAAGACTGAAGATTCCTGTCATTGAGGGACACTGACATTACCTGCCTGTATATTTCCTATTATAGATTTACAGTCATAACAATGTCTCGCAGCCAGTCAAGATGAGACGTATGTCGATTTTTCACCATATGGGATTTTTCATATCATGTGAAAGCTTATTTCATACCCTTTCAGGTGGTGAAAAAAGTTTTGAGCTAGCTTTATTCTAGCCCGAGATACTGCAGTTTAAGGAGACAAGGAGGAACCCCCAGTGACCGAAATTCCGAAAACATCGAGTGAAAATGAACGGTCGAAGACATAAATCCACATACCTGCCTCACAAACAAAAAAGCAAAACAAAACAAAAAGCGATTTTAATGAGGAAATATTATTAATCGAGGGTAAGACCGATACTGTCTTGTTCAGAAATGAATCAACCTTCGATTTCTAATAAAAAAAAAAAAAAATGAAGTCTCACCCCCTCATCACAGTCAAAGCCCGATTTCTCGTCCTAGCCCAGCGACTTATGTTTCACTTCGACTATCCGGGAGACATACATGTATATATATACCTTGTACATGTTTTACTGCCACCGAGTGACAGAGAGGACGAGACAGCGATATAATTATTTTCATACAATTGAGTAACACTGACAACGATACCTTATTGTAATGTCCGATGAAAAACATTCACAGTGACTGGAAAGCATGACTGTATATTATTCCGTACCACTGAGCAACGAGAAAAATGAAGCTTGAGTGTATTACTATATTCCTTGTAATGATTGACATTGACATGATTTTACATAAGTTGCCATTTAGAAACAATGACAGTAATGCATAACAATAACATCCCTAATATTTAATGACAGCGAGAGGGAGACATGACTTTAATGTTTCCTGTCGTTGAATGATAAGAAAGACAAAATTTTTCTTGAGACTCTTCTCCATTCTTCATAGCTCCCTTGAGAACTGTAGCACAGCTTGCCAATGCGAAGACAACTCTTTCTTTCCTGTCTGTGGTGACGATGGCAGGACGTATTACTCCCCTTGCCACGCAGGATGTCTAGAAGTGGAAAGTGGGGTATGTAAAATGTAGGCGGATAGCGATAAATTACTGTATGGGGTGAACTGTTTGTCAGCTATCAATCTGCTTATTAGTAGGAACGGGGACAGGTCAATGTAATTTGTATAACAAATATGGGGAAGACACATTAATATCTTTAATAATTTCTGATCAGGTAGATAATCTTATATTTTAAAAAGAAATAATTCATTTTTAGGAACATGTCAACGTAATCTATGTAACCAATGTGGGCAAAACTTTCCGACTTTGTGATTAATAAGTTGTGATATTTAAATTAAGGTTTAAAAACAACAGCAACAACAACAACAAAATCAACAGCAACAATAACAACAACACAATAGCAATAACAACAACAAACAATAACGATCATAGAGAAAACAAACAACAAACAGACGGATGAAAACAGAAAAAAAAAAAACAAAACAGAAAGCAAAATAAAGAGAAAACAACAAGAAAACAAACATGACACACCCAAAAAAATGCAGTTACAACAACCATCATCAGTCACCCCGATACAGAGAACATCTTGTTTTTTAACTCTGAAGTTTTGAAGAACAAATTAATACATGCATCTCTTTTCTTCAACTTCTCTCATTTTAATTAAAATAATAATTAAAAAAAAAAATTACCTTTTGGTTTCGTTTCGACTGTTTTGCGACAACAAATATGGTATATCTTGGTCTTAGGATTAAATTAATATGATCCATTCAGTGAATTAACCACCTTGCCCCCCCCCCCCCTCCGCCGCTCCGCCCCGCCCACTTTCATACTTTCTATCTGCTCCTTGCCTTTTCACTCCCCTCCCTTCACCACCTGGTCCCGCTCCCCTGCCGCCCCCTCCCCCACCCCCACACAGGTTTACTCGAACTGTTCGTGTATAGCTGGGGGCACGGCCACCCGCGGTGTGTGCGACTTCTCCTGCAACGCCATCTACCCGTACGTCGTCTCGGCCATCGTGTGTGCCTTGTTCCAAACGCTGACTATCATCCCAAAGCTGATCATCTACGTCAGGTAACACAGAAACCACATTTGTAATACTTCCAACTTGCCTCTGTTATTATTGTTATTGTTATTAGTATCTTTTTTAATGGATCATTTTGGATTTTGTTTAGTTTGTTTTGTTTGTTTGTTTTTGGGGGGTTTAGTCTGGGCATTTTTTTTTTCTATTATTGTATGTGAAATAAATTTTCAAAAATATTTTGTCCTTGATTAACTCAAGGCTTTCAAATGAACATGGATTTGAATTTAAAAAAAAAAAACAATAATAAACATTCACTAGATATCTATACCGGATATGGAATAGATACATTTTGATACATTTCAGTAGGGCTGTAGATCCTGGTGAAAAGAAAATTATTGAGAAAAAAAAAAAAGCAGTTGTGAATAGCTCATCATAAAATTTACATGATATATAGCGAAACAAATGATTTAACCTTTAATGAAAATTGGCACACTTTTTTCTGTTGATTTACTGTTTACATAATGTGAACCATATACCCAGGAAGTACTAGAGACGTTTTCACTCCAAGATTTATCAGGCTAGACTAGCTGTGAACTTCACAAGTGATGACAATAACAAAGAGCATCTTATTATAACGTCTAACCCTGTCCAGTGCAAGCTCCAAGTGCTATACAATCTATTATTACCGCGACAGACTCAATAGAGGCATGTACATTGTCAACTATCTGGAGCGTTTACGAGGCGACCGCCTGTTAGGCCCCCAAATCCTTATCAATCAAACAAATACATTCTCTTTCTACAACTAGATAGCCATTTTAAACTGAGTCTATTACTGATAAAATTGATAATTTATCTTTCCCCAGCAAGAAATTGTTCGAACATCGAACTTTCGACTCTGAGTCCGAAGACTCAACCACTAGGCCTCCTGATAGACAACTTTTAAATAGCACAGCTATATTATTAGGTCCTTGGTGAATGAAGAGTATAACTAGAAGATACTGTGAAATCTGTAGGAAAAAGTAATGTCATGTATTATAAAATTTATTCGCCATTCCCTGCGACGCAGTTTAGCGTATTCCAACACTAGGTTTAAAAGACAGCATCGAAAACTGACAATAGGATTATTCCAACTCCTTCACTCATCTCACCAATGCTTGCTATTTTCAGGAGTGTTGAGCCAAGGGATAAAACTGTAGCTATTGGATTCCACTCGTTCACTACTACTTTACTAGGTAAACGCCTCTTGTTTTCATCATCCTGTTAGATTCTGTTTGCTTCTTAAGCATGTGATATCTCACGCCACTCTGATGCAGACAGGCGGCCGCATAGTAAACACTGAAGGGAATATTGTGCAATGCTGGTTGTCTCTCTAAGACAACTTTGTAATAACCTTCCAATAACACACAGGTATCCACTCTCCTATCGCTAATACCTTATGTTTCGTTTCTTTGTTTGTTTGTGTTGGGGTTGTGTTCGATCAGCGCGATCACGGCTATATTGTGCCCAACGTTTACACCTGAAGAAGAGAGGAAAGAGAGCGGGGCAGAAGACAGGAGCAAGGAGAAAGAGACGAGAGAGAGAAAGAGAGAGGGGGAGAAAGAGAGAAAGAGAGAGAGAGAGAGAGAGAGAGAGAGAGAGAACAGATGTCAGCCCTGGAATGTCGGAAATGGCGAGATATTTCACGGATGGCGGGCTTTCACCCCCTGCAGTGGGAAAAAAGAACCTACTTTTATACCCCCCCCCCCCCCACCCCCAACCCCAGCGGGGGAAATTCTTACTCTGAGCTGTCTTTTTTTGTGTGATTATGACCACTAAGAAATTTTGCTTTTTGTACATAGTCTTAGCCCACGTTGCAGCATTTTTCTTTTAGACTTTACAGTATAGCACTGAACAATTATCGTAATCTATAAAAAAAAATTGTGAAACAAATGTAATATGCACGCGAAGCACAAACACATACATTTTGGTCGCATCAAATAGGAATAGCTTTATTTTAGTGTATAGGGTGTTGTATTCTGTAATAATTCAAATACTTTTTTTTCCTGGAAAAAAATGCAATAAAAAGTCCTGTAAGTTTAGTCTGAAAGACAGACAAGTAATGTCTGTCAGTTAAGGAATGAACATGCATTGCCATGCATTATATACAATGATTACATTGCAGTTGCTATATATTTATATTATATTATACTATTGTCTCATTTCAGGTTGGTTGCTAGGTGAACTCGTCCTAGGCGTGGCCATTGACGGCGTCTGTGACATCTGGGATGTTAACTGTGGTGTGTCGGGCCGGTGTCTCTTGTATGACAACGACCGGTTTCGCACCCGCATTCACGCCTACGCCTCTGTAGCTCTGAGTGGGGCCATTGTCTCGGTGTTCCTGGCCTGGCTGTACGCCTGGCGTAAGGGAATCCTCAGAGATCACGAAGACGCGACGAGCGATGTTCTAGAGGTCAACGAGGAGAAACCCGAGAGAGCCAAAATGCTGGATGGAGATGTCAACTCATAGGTAGATTGTCCCAGTGGGTTTAGCTCGATCTGAATAGGGAATCTTGAACTTGAACATTGAGAGAGACATTTGCAATTCATGGCCTATCATGCAATTGATCTAGATGAAGTGTTCTACATATCAAAAGTGCATTGATCAACCATAACCTATGGATATTCATAAATAAACATTAGACCTATAGTTCATTTACCACCTCCATTTCTCTAGCCCTTCATGCGGCAAATTGACTAATCTGCATATAGGATAGTTCAGTTCAATTTAATTCAGGCTTTTCAACCCCCTATCGCGGGGGTTATCTCAGCCCCCACTTTCAATTGTCGGTCATGCCAGGCCGCGCCACGGGTGGAAAAAGCAATGGGCAAGCACGAGCCCCGCCCGCTCACTCTTCCGTTGTTAGGTCTTCTCAGGTGTCCTGCCTCCTTTTTTTCCTCTGTTTCTGTCTGTCGAAGAGCCTCCGCGAGCCCAACTCACATGAGTCAAAAGCGACATTTTCCAAATTTTATAGGAGAAGAAAAAACTTCGCCATTTTTACAGTATTATAGGTATTTAATTGAAGGTTTCATTAATGGAAGCAGCACAAAGCAGTTCCTATCAAAAGAACTCGCAAAAATAGTCATCTTCCACAGAAAAGGCGGAGGTACAGAAATTAGATATTAAACATTAAAAGAAAGTTGAGATCAAAACTCCTGTATCGGATACATACAAGATTTCTTCACCTAAATAGGTAAAAATTAGTGTGTGACTGGCACATACAAGATTTTGCATAGAATGAAGCTAAACTCAGATTTATTATTTAAAAAATACGACTTCGTTAATAAGAAAAAAATTCAAGTATTTGTAATTAAAAGCGAGCTTATTATCATACAGTCTGACAATAGGCCTTTCACAACTGAAAAATCATTTTAACCATCTCGGCCATTATGGAGGTTAATGAAGGTCACAGAAGGTCATCACAGCATTTACTGCTTCGAATATTTTTCATGATTATGCTGTGCCACTCCCTGTATTCATCTGTTTTCAATTCACCCCCCCCCCCCATTGGTCTGGGAGAAAATGTCACCTGTGAACTTTGTCAGCAGTGGTCGAAATGTAGCCTGTGACACCTTTTCTACAGAACTCAGTCAGGCATAAGGTTTATTGAAGCACAGTGTCATCCTGATTGGAACGGTGAAACGATACAAGGTATTTTTACTTCCACAATTCAGATCTGAAAAACATCTGATTGCACGAGTCACTGTTTGGATTTCGCAAAAACGGCACTTTGGTATCTTATTAATCAAAGAAGCACAAGAATTTAGTAATACTCAGAACGATGCACATTGATGGAGAGACAGATGAGATCCTCAGAAGAAAAGGCGAGTGAAGTTTCCCAGCTGAAACGTCTCCTATTAGAATACTGCAATTCAACATAGACAAGTGTGGATAGCATAGACAAAAAGGCCCATGTATACACATGAAAAAAAAAAAAAGGTCTTTTTGGTCTTATAACAATTTTTCCCTGAGATCATATGCATCAAGTTCCGAGTGACATTATGTCTCATCCACATAGGAGACGAATGTTCATAATGCAAATTGTAAGATCCATGATGAGATAGGGGACGGACTGAAGAAGAAGTGGCCTGCCAACATTTATTTACTCAATGCGTTAGAGGAAGTAATTCGACTTTTAATCAAAAGAGTAAATCCTGATTACCAAGAATAAGCCAGCATATTGGCAGATTCTTCCCCAAAAGGATCAGAGATTATGTAGTGTATGTGCCTTTTTGTCCATCGACGTAGACGTCGATTATAATTACGATAAAATACTCTCTCCCACACATATATACACACACACGCACGCATGCGCTGTACGTCCATTTATATCTTTAATTTCTTTAATTTGAAGTGCAGTAAGATCTAATAATGTATAAAGCACCGGTTTGTGACTTCATTTTTCTCCATTAGAACATGTCAACTAGAACCATTCCTATCTATGTTGTAACATTACACTCTGTATGGCGTGGAGGAAAAAAAACGGCATTTTCCCACAAGACTCTTGTATGGTTCATATTATAGGACTCTTGTACAGACTCGAACAAACAAAATTGGTAGGATTGAATTTTATGTTATTAAGCTGAACTCCACTGGAATTAGGTAGTGGAAACAATCAACAAACGAGGACAGCTGGGCGTACTTTTCGAGAAAGAACTCTGAAAGTTATTTGCTGTTAAAACAAACAAACAAACAAACAAACAAACAAACAAACAAAATACGAGCCTATGAGGTTTTTACTGGTCGGAATAAAAAAATGTTTTTGTTGTTGTTGTTGATGACGATGTTGTTGTTTCTTAAACGTTTGCTACTGCTGCTATTAATGCTGTAAATAAACTACTTCACCATTACCAAAACCATACTACTGCTACTACAACAACTGTAACAACTACTACTACTACTACTATTACTTTTATTACTATTATAATCACTGCTGCAACAACACCAACGACAACAACTACCACTACCACTACTATTACGACAGCTATTACTATTATTAGATCTACTGCTACGACTCTGACCACTAGTATTTTTGTTGCCCCTACAATTACTACACATACTACCCTACTACTGCTGCTACTGGAGCTACGACAACAACTATTATTACTACGTCTACTACAACAACTACTTTCTGCTGCTGCTACCACACTACTGGTATTATTGTTATTAACATCAGTGTTGTTGTTATTGTTGTTATTATATTTTTTTTATAATCCGTTGTTGTTATTTTTAAAGTTAAGGCATGTTGATGTTCGTAAATAATTATTTTTTATATAGCATTTGCTCCACCTTTGTAGCCTATTACAATAACTTTCAAAATTGTTATGGAGTGGGTAGTGACTGGTAAGCCAGCACAAGGACTTCATCAAAATATACCCCCCCCCCATCCCCCTCCCATAGACTGCGAGAATAATATCAAGCCCACTCATCTGCGAGAGAGATTGCAATTTCCGCATTGGGCTCCTCAGCCAAAAACGACGCTCCAGCAGATTCGACAACAACATTAAAAGGACACTTTCCGTGGTCAACAATGACTGAATTAGGCTAGCAAAGGACTTGTTGGGCCATTTGAGGTCTTAATAAGAAAATTCAAACAGATACCTTTTTGAGGAGTTGAATGGGTAAAGCAAAAAAGAGAAGAAAAATAATAAGAGAAAGAAAGATAAAAGGAACAAAGAACGAAAACAAAAAAGGAAGAAGTTAACTACCCTTTACAACCCACTTTTCAAAAGTAATACATGTGGGAATTACATTAAACAACAACAACAACAAAGACAAAGGCAAGTACATAAGTCGATGGGTATTAACATATATTTAAAAAGCACTGAAAATGGCACTCAAGTGCTTAAGTGTTTATTTTGAAACAGGCATTATAGTTTATATAATAGATACCTACTGATATAAAGCCCACTGTTTGCATTCATACGGGATGTGAGTGTGTGTGTGTGTGTTTGTGTGTGTGTTTTCTGTCATGTGATGAAACAAACTAGAAGAATAGAGAAATATCCTTGGGAAGAGAGGAGACACGGATGATGTTCTTTCTAAATAAAGTATACAAGGACTGGAAAAGGAAAAGAAAGAATGAAAGGAAAGATAGAAGAGCAAGTGGAAAAGAGGACACAGTTTTACAAAATTAAAAAAGGGGGGAGGGGACGTGGAATAAGAGACTGGCAGTGAAGCTAAACGTTTTCGAAAATTTTCTAATAGGATGATATGACAGTAAGAGAAAATGAAGAAAAGATTTTCTTATTTAAAATCTCTCTCTACGGGCCTGTACGTGTCTGTGTGTGCGTGCGTGCGTGTGTGTGTGTGTCTGTGTGTGTTTGTGTGTGTGTGTGTGTGTGTGTGTGTGTGTGTGTGTGAGTGTGTGTGAGTGCATGTTGATTTGATTTGATTTGATTTGAGTTGGGGTTTAACGGCACATCAGCACGATAACGGCTATATTGTGCGTAACACGGTGAGAGCATCTAACACGGTGACAATTGACAATAATTATGTTTATGATTAAAAGGATATCAAATTATGTATAATGCATGTGTCTGTGTACGTCATGGCTGTACTTGTTGCTTAATGAGTACTTGAGTGCAATAGCAGCGGCACCATCAGGGCAACACTTTCTGTTTTTTTTTCCTGGTCAGATATCTATCTATCTATCTATCTATCTATCTATCTATCTATCTATCTATCTATCTATCTATCTATCTATTTATCTATCT
>JBCAUA010023314.1:0-12614 GCA_038406235.1 Peronia verruculata | reverse complement strand
ATAAATGAATAAATAAATAAATAAATAAATAAATAAATAAATAAATAAATAAATAAATAAATAAATAAATAAATAAAATACAAGCAGAAATACATAACAGAAAAACCCATCTACCATCTGTCCTTCTGTCCGTCTATTCATCTGTCTCAAATCTGTGCTAATGATAACTAAAATTATGGTAAAAATAGGTGAATAATAATGACAAGACTAAATTCCGCTACTCATTATTAACACACATAATCATAAAACAAACGAACAAACAAGAACAAAAAAGAGCCAGAAACGCCAAACTATATCCTCTCATGCTCTCTTTGTTCTTCCTTTCTTTCCTTTTTTTCTTTTTCTTTTCTTCTCTACGCTCTTTCGTTCTTTCTTTCTCTTTCCCTCTCTTTTTCATTCTCTGTCTTCCAGTGCTGTGATATAAGCTTATTAGGTTCGTTCCATCGAGTATGGGGATGCAAAAGTATTGCAAGAATAATAACAGAACAGTGAAAACGGCAAATTGATATTCGTAATAATAATGATAGTAACAATAAAAATCGGTACCTAAATAATGTCCAAGGAAATAAATTATAGGTAATACATAGAATTCGGCAAATCGGTGTTAATACTAAACTTACTAATAATAATAATTCGGAGGGGGGAGCAGAAGGAGGAAAGGGGAAAGGAGGGGAGACCTACTGGTCCTAAACACTCAAGCAAACATCAACATTTCTTAATACGATAGACATAACGTTAAAGTAAGTTAAACACGTTATAAGCTCTGTGCTGACAATGTCTAAACTAATACTGTAATAGTAATATCGGATAGAAAAAAAAAAAAAAAACGCACGAGAAAAGTATGACAACAGAAAGCGCTGATGCATATTTTGCAGCCATAAGAATGAATCACTGAAAATGAAGGAGAAATAATTTTAACGGTATGACATTCTATCCCCCCCCCCCCTCCACAATTTTTGGCGAAAACCGCACATTATAAAGTTTCCTGGTTCTCTTGTGATCATCAATATAAGACTAAATTCAACGCTTATATAATATAAATAGTTCCAGCCCACCAATGTGTAATCACGCAGCACGCGGCGAGCGTCTGAGTGAGTGACCTCGTTGCACAGCTCTTATAGGATTTTCAATAAAGGTTGAAGAGCAATACATGTACACATCTATGTTCACGTGACCTGATTGCCGGAATCAAAAGGAAAGTTTCAGAATTTTAATATTGAGAATTTATTCTTTGAGGCAACCGTATTACTTAACCGTACATTGATGATTGAAAATTGAGATCGTCTAACTAGCACAGCACCCCTGCTATTTTGCCCATCGGTGAAAAGAGGCAAGACCAGCCTATGTTTAAAGACAGCATCACATAGACCCGATTCTATCTACATGTATTCTAACCTTGATTCCTGCTGCCTATGTGGAATCCTCTTCACATTTGACGTATGTACAATGTACTTTGCAATCCTCAATCTTTGTCACACGGTGTGTCATTGAAAGAATATCACATTCAGGCCTGTGCTAGCCTTTATTCGAACGCGTCACATATAATATTCATACTAATAGCCTTCTCGTAACTACTTTTAGAAGCAGTTTGTAGCCCTTATACTGTATCTGGACGTAGCATAGACGTGATATATGTACAATTTAAAAAAAAAAAAAAATAATAATAGAGAAGAAAACAAAAGAAGAACAGAAACAAAAGAAAAAGAAACATCAACAACAGCAACAACAACAACTACAACAACGCAATATATTATATATATATGCACTACTTTAATCTTTTCCACTGTACTCGGTATGTTCACATTAGAGGGAATGGTTAAAAAGAAAAAAAAAACGATCTGATTACCATAACAACGCCGCCACCTTGGAGTTTGGCTTCTTTGAAGTGGTTATCTTTGAAATCTGCCTCCTTTGCTAATGAAACTTGACCAGGTGTTGTCTGGCGTTTTACATGTGGGCCTATTTAAAAGGTACGTATTTTCAGCTCTTCATGTGCAAAAGAGAATTTGTAAAATTTTTTGAAAATGTAATGACGTGAAATTTCAACATTACCCCTTGTTCATAACAAAAACCCATTAGATCTCTCTCTCTCTTTATATATATATAAATATAATATGTACAACGTATAAATGTTTTTTTTTTTTTTTTGAGAATTGGTTCTGAAATTATGCGATGAATAAATTTTTAAAAAAATAAATAAATAAAATAAAATGGATAACAAGTACACGTAGGAAAAAAAAAAAACGCGCTTAATTTTTTTTTTTTTTTAACTTGAAAAGTTTTTTCTTTCTTTAATTCTCCGCTTTTAGCCTCAACATAGCTTTTTTTACACACTAATTCCATGACGTATATGTTTGTTCTTCACGCTTTCTGGCTTTATCTTCAGATCTTGCGCCCTACCCCTATTAATATTAATGTACCGGTATTACCATACATGTTTTTGGAAGGACTTCCGTAGAGTGAGTAATTTCCGGGTTATTGAAGGCCTACAACATGTAACCTTCTTATCTTTCTCTGCCAAAACCAAGGGGCTTATACTATCCCACCTTTCTGCTATGAATATGAAGCTGCAGAAATGAAAGAAAATTTCACTCTTTTTAGGAGGTGGAAGTTCATTTTTGTTGAGCGCCTGGTGAAAACCTACACTGCTATTCTGCATGCTTGTGAGTCTGTTACATGTATTTCGCCTCAGTATCGCCACCCAATGTCCGTCCAGGGCATTTGAGCTCAAGGTATTGTTAGACGAGGTCTTAATTAAATGCTTTAAGCATCCTTTGCCTGTATCTGGTCAAACAGTGATGCTCTATCATTGCATTATATACATGCATAAAGCAGCCAGAGGGAGCCATACCTAGGTTGACAGTAGGTCAGACATCCGTTGAATGACCATCGGTCAAACACATTAGAATGGACATATCCACTTGAATTTTTGTATTCAGAAAAGGCACGACTATTAAAATAAAAAACCCGGAACCGATTTTTGGTATGTGTGTTTCTGAATGTGCGTGTGTGACTTTTTTTTTTTTTTTTCTAAGCTGGAGGCGGTCATACCACCAGCCACTACATGAATCTCATTATCTGTGTACATTGCAAAAAGTTATGAAGGGCTCTTCTCCATTGGTTCTTCTCTACATGGAATATTTATTGTATCAGATGAAGAGGATATTGCATCATTTCAGATAGCAGTGTTGTAATGTGTTGTTTAAACTGAGAGAGCTACCCTACCAGGTTGTCGGAGTCTGTGTCTTCCTCAGCAGGAAACCGTGAAAAACACACATCTAACTTAGAATGCAAACAGACAGTCCATTCACAAACAAATTACAATGGATGGTATTGTGATAACAGACACAGCAAAAGTCTGCTGTTTATTACATAACATAACTTTGTAGGCCTCCATGTAGGTATAATGAAGCCAATAAACATGGAACATACTGTATTGTAGCAATACACAATTCATAAAATAATGGGCACATCATTCTATTTTAAGTGAGGCAGAATATTCAGACTACAATACATGTAATATAATTACATGTAATCTTTTAAATTATCTCTCTCATAGGAGTCTATCCACACACTCATTCATAAACTTGACGGACTATTTTACTGTGACAGGTCACCCATGTTGTAAATTTCATTGCCAATGCACCCATGTTTTCTTTATCTCTCTCATTTAAAAAAATTCAGTTCCTTTTCCATTAAACTCACATACCTTTCAAATTACGCTCTTGCCCCTGAGCAATTCAATCAGCTTCCACACTCATTTAACCATGAGGTTAATTTAACCAAAATGTCATAGAAATTGCTGGAGGGTCATGGATTGTAAGGTCATGTAACATGAATACTGGGTTGCCAATCTAATCATGGTCGAAATCAGGGATTTCTCTTTCAAAAATCAGGGATTTTCACTATATCAAGAAGAATCAGCTGCTAAAGCTTGTTTTGTACAAGAGTATGGTATAACAAAATTAATGCACACAGCAGATATATCTAAAAACACATAGATCTACAGTATTGTCAAATGCATAACACCATATTTCTGAATTTACCAGGAAATATGTAATTTACATTAAGTTCACATTCACTACTGACTCGGGGACACAGTGGCTCAATGGGTATGGTGTCTGCTCAAGGAGAAAATAGGCCGGGATCGACTCGCGGGTTCTGCACTGGGGGATGACAGGACACGAAGATCGAAAACCTGCATTTTTGCAGTGCCTCAACGGTCTCCTGGCTTCCTGTGGCTAGAGCAGCCCAATCTAGCCTTCTTGGATAAGGCCGAATATATTTCGGAGGTCCTGTGTGTATGTTACGCAGGTTAAAGAACCCTTGGCAGTTCAAAATCGATGGAACAGTAGGCTGTCCGGGCAAAATTTCCAAATTTCTACCCACAAAAATTCTCAGCAAACATTGGCAACTTCTAAAGCCGAGATAATCCTATTTCTTAGGGTTGAAAGGCTTAAGAAAAACAAACACTACTGACAATTAATTCCTTGGTCTATTTGACAGCTTGATGAAAGCAAATTTCACAGAATATTCTGATATCTAGACCTATACATGTATTTGCAACATATCTTGCTCTTAGCTCACATGTACATTGTATGGTATGGTGAAAACCTGATGTAACAGGATTGCTGGAACCAAAGAAGTCTTGTTGTAAAACTAAAAGTAATTCCTGTTATAGATGTACAATGATTAGAGGAATAAAAAATTGCTAGCCACTGCCTGACTATTGAGAGCACTTTTTTTGATAGAGAGCAATTTTTTTCTTCATGGATGGTCTCCCTTTATTGAATTCGTTCACTTTTGCATGATTTAGTAAAGACTGTAAGAAAGTGTAATAATGATGATAATATGACGTATAGTATTAGAGAAGGTCACAGAATGTAATGTTTAGTACATTGTATAATATAGTCAAAAGGCTTAGCAAAGGCAACTGACCATTTGGATATCTTCAGGCCTCGTGTGTCGAACTCTCCACCATTACTGTATCAATGGTATCATATTACCTCAATATTACCCTCTTCCTTCTGCATCAATCCCTTTAGGCTTGATTCCTTGCATACATTGCCATATAGGGCTGTGGTGAAAGGCCACTATGACAATCACTATGAAGATGTGTGGAATAGTTAAGTTGTCGAAGTTAAGTTGACAGAAACCTGATGCAAATAAATCTTGTTTGATCCACAGCATACAACAGCTGAAATAATGTGATATCAACATTGCAAAATGTCTCACAAGCAGCAGATGCACTTACTGATATTCACCACTGTTGAGTCTAAATGGTCAGCAAATGTAAAGGTTCTATAATGTGCGTAACATACACACGGGACCTCCAAAATATATTCACCCTCATTCAGAAAGGCTAGGTTTCAGGCTAGGCTTCTCTACCCATAGGAAGCCAGGGGATTATTGAGTCATTGAAAAAAGCAGGTTTTTGATCTTCCTGTCCTTCCATCCCCTAATGGAGGACTCGCGAGTCGATCTTGGCCAAAACCTCATCGACCTGAGTTGTTTTCATCATGAAGCAGATGGCAAACCACATAGCTGTGGGAAATTGAGATCTAAAGCCATGCCGAATTAAAGTACATGTACAAGCTCTACCCAATGGCAAGATACTTACATGAAATTTCTGATATCTGGAGTGCAACAATTGACTGTCGCCATTAGTTTTAAACATGAGGAGACAGTGGGTTATCTATTGTACAGAAACTTGGCACTTATAGAGTAAAAGAATACACCCCCACTGTGGTCTTCTCTGCTTCTAAAAAAAGACTACAATAGAGCATAACAGGATCATTTACTGCAAAGTTGGCTGTAAAAAATCACACCACACAGGAAAACAGAGATGTTGAAATCAGAACAAGGACAATAAAGTCCTGAATTACTTTCATTACTTTCAATCATTTACATGTAGGCCTACATACATGTATAAAAATCTTCTGTGACCAGATCAAGGGAGTCAGATCTCAGGAGGGTGAGATAGATCAATAGAATCAACTGTGAATGTGGATATCACAGATGAATCGCAAATGAACAATTCTTTTCACCTATGTCAATATGCTAAACTCTCTCCTCCACTGACTGATTCCAAGAACTCTACAAGGAAAATATGATATTTGACTCATCTCACTTGGTAGCACAAAAAATGGAACTAATAGGAAAGTAAGAAAATTTCCTGTATCATTATCAAGAAAATATGTTGAATTCAAATAATTTATAATACAAGTATCTGAGAGCAGTTTTCAATATACATGTAAATGTACTTTTCTGAAATCTGGAGGCAATCACAACTAAACTGAAAAATTAAAAAACTCAAACCTTAATCAACTGTTATTAGTGAAAGCCTGAAAATGCAATAGATCGTCAAAAAAGGGATGATGGACAATTTTTTGTCAGAGTCCTACAGGAAGAAATTAGCATAAGGTGACACTGACAAGACAAAGCCAGGTGGCAGCACCAATGCTGCTTCGTTGACCCTGCGTGTAGCTCCTCGGAGTTTGCATGTAGAGGTTGGCGTGTGAAGGCATATGAACAGTATAGGGCCTCGGCCTGAACTGTTATTATAAGCCAAAGGAAATTTATTTCCCTAGGCCCGACCCTTATCTTCTCGCGGTAGCAGCAGTCAAGGATCGGGGTGGGCCTAGTGTCCTCCTGATCCGAGCTAACAAGGGCGGGTCGCCGGGCAGCCAGCGGTCCAGCCTGGTCTGGTCCTCCTCTTGGTGGGTGTTCGTGGGATACCAGTTTTGCAGTTCCTCTGGAGTGGGTGCTGCCGCCTGCCCCTCCTGGCCTTGCCTGACAAGTGAGTGGGGTGAGTCGCCGTGCTCTGCCAGGCCGGGGTGGCCGATGCTTCGTGACGAAGTCCAGTGAACGGGGTGCCCACTGCTCCCACGACCCCGAGGATTAGAGAAAGCCAAGTACATGTACTTCCCTTACCCAGCGCTAGTGCACACCAGATAGAGCACTACGTAATGTAGTAAAAAAACTCAGCCCAGGGAGTGTATTCCACTGATGCACTAAAGTTGTGGCACTGCCCGCTTAGACTGTCCGAGCACCTTCCTTGGTCCGGTGGAAAAATGTTGTTGAGTATCTCAAGTGGTACCAGGAACAGGGGCCTTATGGCGGGGTCCCAGTTGGAGGTCGCCACCTCCAGCCAAAGTGTCTTGGGCTCGTCTGCTTGTCTCGATCTATCCACTCGTGACACCTGGACTACAGAGAAATCGGAGGAGGATGGGTGTTAGTAGGTCAAATTGGTATGCTATCCCCGCCCACTTCCTGCGCCGGGTGGAACAGGGGGCCGCGGCCCCTCGCTTGTTTATGAGGGGCTGTGGTTCCCCCAGTTGCTTTTTGATCAACTCGGTTTTCCTATGGTGAGTTTTGCCCTGTTGAGGAAAGGGTGGCACGGGACCGACGTATTCCTCGAGTGGAAGCTTTGCACCTGTCGTCCTTCCCTGGAAGATGTCGCTTGGAATGATTTAACTCAACAACTCCATTATGGCAGTGATAGTCCTAATGTGACTTAGCCATGTGGCTAGGAGGCTGATAGGATAGGTTACTGCACACTTTCCTCTGTAATAGAATCCAGTTCCTCTGAAATAGAGGACACTTTCCACACACACACGAACATGACAATGCAGGCTGCTAAGAGTAAACCCTCGCAGTCCACCACCTGGGATTAGAATCAGGGCAGCACCAACAGACAGGCCCTAGGATAAATTTCACATAATAGCATAATAGGGACAAGACAAGACTATTTGGATGATGGCATGAAAAAGGGCAATTGCTCATAAAACTGAAATGATAAAATGGTCTCTAAATCTGGTGTTGAGCCATACTATGATGAGGACAACTTGGATTTTGTATGTCTAGCAGTTATTTTTCCATGTCTCCATTCATGTGACCAATTTTTCCACAGTCATACATGCAATTATGATCATAGTTGATAGAACTAGACATGCTTTAAAATATTTAAAAGTACAACAGATCTATCATATAGTCAATTGATCTACAGCTCTTTCTCAGCTCAGCCACATCAGCATGATTCTGTCTAATTCTAGCATACTTACTGTATGTATTTCATTGTTGTCACACAGTGATTCATACATGAGACGTGACACGATAAAATGAGGCGCTCGTCAAACTGAGAGAGAAATCAAGTGTTTTTTCAACAGCGAATGAATTTTTAATGCAATCTTTTTAAAGTTCAAAATTTGTAAATTTATTGGCATGATCACATAAGGATTAATGAAAGTAATCGGCCACTTTCTCACTAAAGTTATTTGCAGCAACAGATCACCATTACCATTTTTAATGGTCAATATCCAGACTTCTACTGGGAGAACAAAAGAGAAATTAATAACCTTCGCTTTGATACCAATAACTCCACATGCTAAAATTTGATAAGAGCCCCATTTCATCATGTTGCATCTCATAATACATCTATAATATCCAAACATGTTAAGTCATGAAGTTAGTGACTGAGCCAGTGTGTCTCTTTGTATAACTGCTGCTGTATTTACAAATCTGACATCTGGTTCTGGTACTGTATTTAACTGTTCCTCACTGATTGTTGTATCTACAAAAAGTTCAGTGTCTCCTTGGTCAATGCAGAAATTATGTAAGGCACATGTGACCAATATAATTTTGACAATATATTCCAAGTCATGCAAACCAATTCGTTCCAAGCGTGGAAATCTTCGTCTCAGATGTAGAAATGCTTTGGAAATTTTGTCACGGGCAATGTTCACATAAAAATTATACTGAATCTGTTTCTCATCCAAAGTGCTGTCATATCCCTCATAAGGTGTCAAGAGCCAGTTGTACAAAGGATAAGCTTGATCGCCTACAAGAATACAATCATTGGGGAAAAACACAGCTTGATTTTCCTTTACATCTTGAAATAAGTCAGAATCATGTAGCACACTCAGATCATCAAGACTGCCCGGCCAACCAGAACAACAGTGGAGGAATCTCATTTTATGATCACACACAGCTTGAAGAAGAACAGTTGGCTTCTCTTTAGCATTTTGATAAAATTTCTTTTCAGTTTCATTCGTTTCAATATTAATGTGTGTAACATCAATTGCACCTAAAACACTGGGTAAGCGTGAAATCTTTTTAAATCCCTCAACAATGGTAGGCACTTCCTTTCTGTCTGGCCAGGAAATATACAGCTGCATAAGTTCATAGAGAAAATTAACCATCTCTTTGAGAAGCATCATAAATGACTCTTCATCCATGTCAAAGCATTTTGCCAATTCTTTCTGGCTGTGCAGAGATCCAAGATAATGCAAGGTTAACATAAGACCTAGCTCAGCTTTTGTTTTGCTCATTTTTTTCTTCCCTTCTACAGTGCCAAATGATGTATGCTCCTCGAGAGAACTAAAAAGATCAGAAAACATGGTATAGGTCATGCGAAAATAACTGCGGAAGTCATCAGGGGAAAGTGTTGATAAATCTGTCAAAGCACTGGTGCTCTGTCTCTGACTGCCTCCTGATGCTACTTCTGGACTTCGATTTTGATTTGTGAAAAAACTTGCCAGTATGCCTTCATCTCCATGATCTGTTAAAACTCCTGAAATTAAAGAAAGGAAAAAAAAAATTAACCATTTATAATCTAATTCAATTCTAGAAATGGAACAAAATTACTAACCATGCACTCCGCTGTTTCTTTTCTAGAAAAGAGCAGCCCAGTGCATGATAAATCGAGTCTAAAAGGAGTATTACATGTTCAGCCGAACCCGACCGACTGCAGTCAGCCAGCAATTCGCCGTACGACTGAAGTCAGCCATTACACGTAACTGATGGCAAACTGAAGGCGACCGGGATTGAACAAACATACAGGTTGAAATCCAGCCATGTGTGCCCAAAGCCATGATGGATGATAAAGTGAAGGATGACATCTTAGCAGCTTATATATTATTTTGAAGAATTAAGAGAAAGGAGATAACGTTGTTTATGGTAGAAAGATTAAAAAAAAAATATATTTTTTTTTAAAAGAGGCATGTAGGCTACATCCATATACATGTACTAATCTTTTAGGAAGAGATTACATATTTCCTGAGCATTTCAATAATTTTATGTGGATGGATCAAGAGACAATGTACATCTGTTGTCTCTCATCTCACCCTTGACTGCTAGACAAAGTAACTGTTATCTTGTCATAGGTAGGAAATTTGTGAGCTGCACTTTTTTGGCATTTTGACGATTTTTTGGCTTTGAAAATGGTATTTTTCTTGGATCACAGCCTGGTCTGATGACCTCTCCTGTCTTGCTCTTCAGTGGTGCGGTCTTGGTTGCAACGGGGCCGGTGGCTGTCTTGATCATGTTGTAATGCCCTTCACATTACCCATGTTGGTGGTTAACTGGATCTGTCTGCATAGATTCCAGCGGGCTGTCTGCTGGGCCTTGCTATGTGAAGCTCTGAGGGCGTCGTGAGTGCTGGTGCAGGGATTCTGCTTGTGGGCTAACATGGCTTCCCTCTTAGCTTCTGTGACTGGCTGCATCTCTTCCCAGTGTGATTCGTACCAGTCTGCATTTCGGCATTCTCTCTTCCCGAATGCAGAGCGTGCTGATGTGAATATGGTGTCCCTCAGGAAGCCCCATTTGCTGTTGACATCAGGTTCCATTCAGTGTCAGCAGACAACTTCTCACTGAAGGCATGCTGTATTCTCTGCGGGTCCCTTGTGCAGCAGGTGTGATACGTAGGATACCTTTGGTTTTGGAGCGGTGTATCTTCTTGGTCATCAGCCTCACTTTGCTGCAGATGAGGGAGTGATTAGTGTCGCAGTCTGCGTTGAGGAAACTTCTTGTGTGGAGGATGCTGCGCAGGTCCGCATGCCTGGTTATGATGATATCGAGCTGTTGACAGCGGTGAGACCAGGAGTGTCTCCAGGAGACTTTGTGGCGCTTCTTACACTTGAAGTATGTGTTGGTCACACGCAGATCACCGTGGCAGTAGAGCTCCAGCAGTCTCTGTCTGTTCTCATTCATCCTGCCTATGCCATGATGGCCAAGAAAGGAGAACTAGGTGTCGCAGTTGGCTCCCACTCTAGCACTGAAGTCCCCGATTGGGTACAGTCCTTCGGCGCTAGGGATCCTGGATACTGCCTCATCCAGTGCCCCATAGGACTGATCCTTGGCCTCTAGGGTGGAGCAGCGTGTTGGTGCATAGATGCTGAGGAGGCTGACAAAGCCTGCTGTTGTTGAGAGGCAGAGAGTAAGGATCCTCTCAGTTCCTCCAGTTGGTGGTTAAATGGCTGCAGACAGCTTCACAGTGAAGCCTATACCATGCTGTCGACGGTTGTCCTGTGACAGGCCCTGTCACTAGAAGGTGTAGTTGGTCTCTCTGATGAAATGGCTGTCAGCCAGGCAGGTTTCCTGAAGGCAGGCGATGTCTACATTTAGCTGAGCCAGTTCTCAGTCAATGACTGCAGTCTTGTGGGCATCATCCATCAGTCCAGGACACATGGTCAGTACATTCCAGCTTGCGAATCGAAGAGCTTGAGTCTTCTTGTTTCTTTCGTTTCTGCCTGATGCGGGATTTACAGCTCGCTTGTGAGGATGATCAGTCCCTATGTCCTGTGCACCCAGCCAGGCAGGCAACAGCACCTTACTGGCTGGGGGCTGCCCAGCTTGAGGTGGGCGGTGGCTGTCCAGTGAGAAGTATCCCCAAGCGCTTGTTTCCTACGCCAATTGGAAAAAGCTTCTAATCGGTAACTGCTACTTCCCATGTTTGCTGAAGTCTTGCAACGATGTTGGGGTGTCCTCTCCTGTGCGTTACGTCTGGGTGGGGGTACAATAAGTACATGGAGAACTTGGGCTACCTGGACATCAAGTTCTCCCTCTCAGCCTTGCTGGTTGGGCCTAAAAGGAAAGGACGAACTAGTACAGTTTGGTACCAGCACAGCTGCAGGAGTTGCCGGAAGGTAGGGAAGAAAGCCAACCAACCGCCTTAGGGGCTCCACTCTGGATTTTTTTTCAGGGTTTACTCCCTTAACCTTTGACCTGGATTTTTACCACACACTAAAGAAACTGTAGCATGAATCAGTGTAAAAAGCAAAACTGGGGCTTATTTAGCTGTAGGTATTATGCTGAGTGCTATGAGGTGCCAGCAAATATGTAGATCTAGATCTATCATGCAACAGACACATACATAGATATCCCTGTATCCACATCATAAAAAAAATCTGTTGTATCCATGAAGTATCGTCTAGTTGTAACATGAGTGCCAGCACCTATGAACGGATGCTCCCTGGGTCACGTATGTGTGCAAACCTGTAAAAAATTGTTTCACCTGACCTGTACTATCTTGATCTAGATCTAATCTAGAGATCTCTTTGATTCTAGATCTACTTCATTTTAGCAGCAGAGCAGGGCACAACCGTGGATTTCTGGTCTTGAGGAATCGATACCCTGGTGCGCAGCCCCGAAGTACGAATTGATACCGTGGCCTATTCAGTATATTATACAATAGCCTAGAACAACCCCGCCGGCTTAACCTGCTGGGACCCTTGACGAGCGCAAGTCCACCCTAATGCAAACATGTATGAGACCCTTGACCAGCGCAAGTCCACCCTAACGCTAACATGTAGGTCCGACGAGCGGGTGACGGTCCT
>JBCAUA010023303.1:0-10851 GCA_038406235.1 Peronia verruculata | reverse complement strand
GAGTCCCCCCCCCCCCCAAACCACTCCTGACCCGACACATATGCCAGTAATTTCTCAACAAACATCAGTTGGTCGAGTTTTGGATTCGATTAACACAATAGTGTTATGTTATTTATTGACCACAGTTGTGGACAGCTGAGATAACCACCACTACAGGCGGTTGAGAAGCTTATAAAAACCATAAACATCAGTCAAGAGCCTGACGAGAACGCCGAGAATTTGCATGAGACGATATAATCCAGCAGTGAAGCGCTTTGGCAAGAGAATTCTCTCTTCATTTCTTATATACGAACAAAATGCTGCTCAAAAGTAATATAAACACTCTTAAAAAAAAAAAAAAAAACACACACACACGCACACAGTTGAAAGAAACAACATAACCGCGGCGTATTTTGCATGATATGCACTATATGCAGTATCTACAATGTACAAGTTATTGTGAAGATGAGGGATACCATTATATAGACCTGACCACATTTCTGAGAGAGGGCCATTTCTTGTGCCTCGTCATGTTATTTCTGTATGGCTTTTTTCTATTGTGTCTTGTCATGCAGATGGATCAATAAAACTTTTTTTTTTTTTCTCCTGCTCTCTGTTGTTACCTCTATTCTGTGGTTGTTACTGCTGATTAGTGAATCTGGAGACAAAGACCATGTCTGAGGTAAAGTAATAAAAAATAATACTAATACATGTACATGTTAGATATTAGAACCAAACAGAGTCCACTTATCAGAATAGCATGACTCTATTGTAAATTTTTCAGTGGAATATCTGAGGATTTTGCACATGACAGTGTAGGTAACTGACTGAGGCATTTCATTTCACATGTTCTGGTTATAATCTCTTGTGCTTTGTTGTGAGGGTGAAAGTCTGGCGCTGGTAAATCAGTGGGTTTGTAAATACTTGAGATAACCACCACCAGTAGGCTGAAAGACATACATGTATATTACAGTCTTTGGGATATACATGTATAATGTCTCTGCAGAGAGTGATTCTGTGGTAGGTCACTGTACCTGATTTTGATCTTCTGTTGTCTATTTCTGTATCTAGTTATCATTCTTTGGTAAATATTCACAGACCTGCCTTAGTTGTACATTTTCAATGTCAACAGGCGTTTTCTTTGAGTTTCTTTTAATATTTCGTTGTTAAAATTCTATGTGGCATTTAAATTCTATGAGGCATTCTTTGCGTGTTTCATTCACCTGGAACGCATGCACTTGTACTACAGTTTTTGTCCACCTAGATAATGCTTTGATCATCAGCAAGCAGAAAGCCATTAAGGGCTTGATAATTAGGATTTCTTTCTGAGTGATATGGTCCATGACAAAAGAGGGGAAAAGAAGAATACTGCCCTGTCTCACCATGCAAAGTACAGAGTACTGAGACAACGTACCTTTCTGGTTTCTTTTTTCTTTATTTGTAACTTTATTTTCAAAATTCTAACCATGAATAACGAATATAACATAGAATAAGGATTACTAATCTTTTACGTTATTGAAAAAAAAAAGGTTTTCAAGGCTATTTTTTACACACACAACACTGTCACACAAAGCAAAAACAAACAAGAAGATCAACAATGAAGAACATGCAGATATATTTAAAATTTTATTCATCCTGTTCATTATACAAATCAGTGCAAATAATATAATTATCCTATCAGGCCTGTGGTTAGTTTTTCACATATCACTTGATCGACCCGAGAAGACAAAGTATTCCTACACTGGACATTCAGCTTATTAAATTGTTCAGTCACATCTCTCCAACATAATGAAGGGTTACGATATAACCAGTTGTGAGTTAGTAATGTAATGAGTCTTATCACTGGTACAGTACAAAATACTGACAAGCATATAAAAAAAAAACTCATCCTTGAATAATATTGAGCCCAAAATAAATTGTAAAAATAATAACAATAATGATAAACTAAACATAAAGAATACTTCCATACAAAAAAGTTATATTAAAATATGTTTTAAAAAATAAAAATCTGATAAAATAATTCGAAGCTGAATAGGCCATATTACAACTTAAGTACCAGCCTCACAGTCTTGAGCCCTCAGGATTGACAACATGATAAACTCCATCTCTGTGTTTGTAATTTAAAATTATAATACAGCCTTGTAGGAACCACTTAACCACTACCTTCAAATGCAAAGCTTCTATGAAGAAATCTGTAAGAGCAACTGCATAGTTTATGGTTTGGGAAAAAAAAAAAAAAAAAAGAAAAAGAAAATACTAAAATGGGAAAAGTTGTGTCTGAAATCATAAGGGCGCAACAAAAATTTCTTTTTTTTAAATGCCAAAACTATATGAGATGTGACATGATGAAATCAGGTGCTTGTCAAACTGAGCCGACCGGAAAAATCACGTTTTTCTACAGTGGGTGAATTTTTAGGCAATTTTTTTTCTTCACCAAACTTTTCTTCCATATCAATCTAGAAATGATTTCAGAGTTCAATTTACTGAATTAAAGTAAATCCTCAAAAATCGTAAGCTAGTGGCATGGCCTAACAAGGATTAATAAGGATGTACAAAAGTGATCGGCCATTCTCTCGATAAATTCAGCTGCAGCAACACGTCATTCCCATCATCTATAATTACCAATACCTTGACTTCTACTTAAGACAGACTAATCATTTTTTTTCACACACAGGAAGGGAAAGGAATAATCTTTACAACGATACCGTATCAACAACTCTATGAGCTCAAAATTTGATGAGAGCCTGATTTCACGTCGCATTTTATATCTATTTACTCTGACACCTGCTGTGATCATGGACTGCTAGACTGATTCATCTTTGTTTATCCAATATTCTCAAACATACTTTTACCTGAGAATTTTCTTGTTCTTCAAGCATGGAGTTATCCCTGACTCATTAATTACTCTGGCGTTTCCTGATGTAATAACAAAATCTACTGTTGAGACAAAATAATTTGATTTCCACAGTTCGGTTCATAAAATGTTCTGCAACTTTTGATCGAAAGGTCTAGTGGAAAAGTGCCCATATATTTGATCTCCTAATTCACAGGACAGACATCGTCATTGATTGATGGTCAACTTCAATGAATGATAAAGATGAGATAAAGATTAAAAATGAATAATAGATGTTTTTTGTTCTCAAAGGAAAACTGGTTTCACTGTTAATAAGAAATCATAAATGATATATAAACATTCACACTTATATACACATATGTACTAAAATGTCAACAATATTATAAGAATAAAACAGACTCCAGAGGAAGTGGTGCAACTGACAAGTATGCCAGTATCAACTTATCAACAAACAAAAAAAATTCTTGCCGGTTCAAAGCTGTGTATTTTACTATTGAATATTACTACATGTACAAGTGTTAAGCTTCTATGGTAATTTCTTCACGTCAAAATTCCTATGAAGTTGCATGTGACAGACTTCATCTGTATACATTTTTTAGCCCCATTTGCTTGTTAACTATCCAATAATAAAAACAGTAACCTCTCAGCTTTGAGTTATTTTTGCCCAAGTACTGTTTGGTATTTGTGCTATCTACTTGAAAAACATCAACAGCGGTACATATACTACATATATTATTATATGAAGATCCAGTGGAAAAACCAGATAAGTCACATTTTCAACAAAGGGAGAAAAACAGAAATTGAAGTTTAGAAGTCTATAGTTTTTTTTTACTGTATACCCTTTTTAAAACTCTCTTCTTTCATTTTTTTTTTTCATCTAGTTAACAAATCTTAGTGATGTGCTTTGTAATGTTGGGGAAATAACTCATTTTTCACAACTGTGACTTATCTGGTTTTTCCACCGGAGTCTTCATAGACAGATAGATGATATATAATATTTTCCACTTGCTTTTATTCAAACTGCACTAAGTTGACATAGAGTCAAAAAGTTTTGACTATAGCACCTAATTTCATTACATGTATCCATCTCTAATCACTAATAAGCAAGGTTTCTGTCTTTTAATAACAAATTTTGTGAAAATCATACTGATACCGATACATCAAAAATATATTTATGAGCTTCAAACTGAAGAACTGCTCATCTACAGAAACAAGAGTGTGCTCAAAATTTTTTTAAAAAAAATCCTGCAGTCCCGAACTATGTCTAAAGGAATTTCACCCCACACGTCATAAGATTTCTGTCATGACTTGGATTACTGGAGAGAAAAGGACATGTATTACTCATGAAATGAAAATGTGTATTACAAGAAACTGAACAAGCTACTTTCAAGTGATACTAATTACTGTCCTGAAAGTTGGCCCTCTGACTGATGTGTAATGTTGACAGATTCACTTTTTTGTAATAAGAACACAAATATTGGAAATAGTTTCTGTAACAAACCAGAGAATTTATGCTTAAGAGACTTTTAATTCAAGATTGTCTCCAGATTTTACATCAGAAAGTTTTTTTCTAAAGTGAACTGTATGCAGGAGGTAAAAAGAAATACCTTGGCATCCCATAAGACCACTGATCTATGGAAGTTCTGAGGAAGAATTCTGCCTTTTACTTGACCAACACCAAAAGACATCCTCATTTTTCTGAACATATGGTGATTTGATACTTTTTTTAGTTTCTTCTTCTGATATGATATAACTAGGAAAAATTACTTGCTGATTATTTCTTACAAATTTTCAACAGACAAATATGACGGGTAACTAACCCTCTAAATCCCCAGATGGTATACATCTAAATGTGTGAAACAGAGAGATTAAAAAGTATAAAGATCTAGGAGAATTCAAGTATAAATATTGAGTCTATTTCTTTCATACTTCATACAGATGTTTTTCTAGTCTTTTACATGCATTCCATCTACACAGATGGTGAAAACTTAGCAAAGGTTTTTAGCATGAGGATATGGTAAATCTCATTACACTCACAACAATATGCAACGGATGAAAGCCATAAAAGTTGTAGTCTATAACCTCACAACTTCATTTTGGTTCTGTATCTCAGGTGTTCAAAGTGGCTCTAAGCTCAAAGCATTTTGCAAAATGACAACTGAAACTATAAGAATGTGCTATTACAAATTAAAAAGATCACCATTGTGATATCAAGCTGCCTGGCCCCTGGATAAATATACAGAGTGACTACTGGGGCCTTCTTGTGATCATTCAGCTAGGTAAACTTTTTTTTAGCCTGTGACGTTACATCACTGGTCTAAGCCCTCAGGACCTCAACAGCCTCTATCAAAAAAGTGTTTGTTTCGCGACCAAAAAGTGATCACTGTTCACAAGTCAACAGTGTATGAATCAAATTATGAGGGAGCACATTCATCCCAAGCCAAAACTCAAGATTCAAGTTGTGAATGTGGGCCTAACAAGTCATAGTGTGTGCTCACTATTTCAACAAACAAGCACACAGCATGTTTGCATACATCACACCAAGTTAACAGGAGGTGTAAAAGCAGTAAAATGTCTAGATTAGATTCCTTACACACCTTTGTCAAAAAAAAATTACAACTATAAATAAAACTTAAAACAGTGAAAAGAAAAGATAGAAAATGGACAAAAAGAAGCCTGCACCATTAAATTACAAACTAAAAAGGCACATGTAAAGTCAGATATGCATTGTCAGTCAGAATCAGGCGGAAGAAAATTTTAGTAGACTATAGGATAAGAATACACAAGAAAAGATCATGTTTCATTCATCCGAGTACAGATAACACTGAGTAGCCAGTGGATATCACAAGAGTTATAGACTAGAGTAAGTCCATGAGATGTGATAGGTCTTGTACATTCACAACTTCTAAAATCTGTTATCACCAACTAAGACCATGAGAGTAACAAATAAATTTTCTAATCCCTGACTCATTAGACAGAATGAATAAAACTCACACATGATAAATATACTGTAAATGCATGTTTGTCCTCGGTCCCATTATCTTTGTACTCGCAGAAACTTTGTCCAGAATTCTAGAGGATGTGTCATACATTTTCCCCACACAAGAACTATTGCCGCTCAAGACTGATTTACACCCCATGTAATCTTCTAGTTTATGATTTTTGGTGACAATTTGTTTCAAACTATTATGTGCCAGCACAGCTAAATGTATGTCGCTTGCTTGATAACCATTTGTGCTCCTGATTTTGTTATTCCTGTGACCGCAGGGACATAGTGTAAAAGATTTGCTAACATGTTGCCAACCTTATCTCCAGACAATCCTTAAAAATCCTGTATTTGTCTTTCTTTTTTCTTCTGTTTACAAAAGAGGGGGTCTTGAAACCTGGATTTTGCTAAAAAGAAAAAAAATGCGATTTAGGCTTTTCGTTTTCTCTCAACAGGTCAGCCTTTTCTGGATACAAAAATGGTATCAAAAAGTGGATATGTCCATTCTAATACATTTGGCCCATGGTCATTAGACGGTAGGCCTAGCCCACTATCAACCAGGATTTGGCTCCACCTGGCTGCTAAATGCAGTCCTAGATCATCACTATTTGATTATATGTAGGCAAAGAGTGCACAAAACACTTGATAAAGACCTTTAGCAAAATTATGAACTCCGGTGCCATGGAGGGACACTGGATGACAATTATGCTGATCATACAGATTATTAGTGGCAGTACTCTAGAATGAACTTCCACGTCCTATAAATAGTAAAACTTTCCTTTATTTCTGCCATCTCAGAGCATCACTGTAGACTACATGCCACAGTAAAGGTCAAGAGCTCTTGGTTTGGACAAAAAAAAAAGATATGGGGACCACACACAGGCCCCCAAGAACCCGGAAGTGGATCAATCATGGTGGGTAAGGAACAAATTCAAGAAAAATTACGCCCAGCAAACCAGGAAGAGGCAACAAAAGACACAGGAGTTATGGACAGAGGGCCAGTCTGTAAAAAAAGGCTGTTTTGAGGCCAAAAGCCAAATAGAAAACTCCATGTCAATTTTTCAGTCAAAAAAAAAAAAAAAAACAACTTTAAACACATTTTTCTCAAAACCCTTTTTTTTGTGTGTGTGTCAGCATTTTGTTATTTACTTTTTTGTTTCTAAACTGATTCTAATCAAATTTGGCTAACATCATGTTCACAGCAAACATAAAAAAATGTATGTTTGCGTGTCCCATTCTGTTGGTAAGTATTAGAGAAAAATGATTTTGTTTTTTTTTTGTATGAAAAAATGGTGAAATTTGAAATTTTGCTACATGGCATTTAAATGATTTTCAATAATTTGTAAAAATTTTCTGTTGCATACAAAGAGCTGAAAATCTGTAACTTTTTTAGATATTATGTCAAAAAAGGTGTTCACTAAGTTTCATCAAGTTCATTAAAACTTAGCTGACTAGATAGATTGGGAAGCTAACCATTTTAGAGTTGCCAAAATCCAAGATGGCGGCATTGCCATGACAACTATTTGAAACAGTCCATTTTTTTTTTCCACTGTTAACCTCTCATTTGAACATGTGAAATTTGATGGAAAAGGTTAACATAGCCTATCTGTAATAATAATAAAAAAATCACTTTTAGGACACCGCCCCCCCCCTTACAAAAAAGCATTATCTCATATGAAGACCCAGAAAAATTGTGACTTGATACTTTCATGTGCAGATATTTAACCAATCGGTCATTGCCCCATCCCCTTTCTTATTCCACACCATCGTTTATGAAATCATGTTCACTTCAAGAGCATTTCATAGTGTCCAATGTGTGCTGATTTCCAAGTTTTAAAAAATCCTCCTTTTGATATGCATAGTTTGCACTTTGCATTGTTTTAAACAAAGTGTTGGAATTAAGTTCGCAGTAAATCTGCACCTCTGCTGTGTGCGTGAAACTTCGTATAAACCATTCAGAAATTCACCACAATATGTATTCCTACATGATGCTGGTTTAGAACAGTTTGTTCAAACCAGAACTGGTCTTTCAGAAAATATCCATGTCAAAAGAACTTCTTCCACGATATGACAAAAATTCACAAAAACCTTTCATCTCTACTTTTTCCTGCACTTTTTACTTACAACTCATCCATTGCAAAATGAATTAGTTTGATGAAATAGAAAAGCCATTCACTGTAGAATTGAACAATACAGACAGCTAATTTTTTTTCTATTGCAACCTAAAATTTCATTCCAGCCCCCACTAGTTAAAATAGCCGTTGCAAATGGCAAATTGTTTCACACTCAGTATACCCGTGATCCGAGAAAAGTGACATTTAAAAGCCAAAAAATGCCCAAAAAATGCTTTTAAAAAAATGCAGCTCCAAATGACAATAGGATTTTAGACCGGTTTCAGATAATTCTCTGCAAGCTCATTAGCAAACATTTATCAACATAGATTTAACGACAAGTAATAGGATTAGTAATTAATATAAACACTAAAAAAAAAAAAAAAAGGCACTACTAACATGGATAATCTCTAGATCCTCCCTCCATAATTATAATACCACGATGACAAATACAAGATACATGTAAATGGACAGGGCGAAAAATCCATGCCATCACTGAATATATCAAAGGTCACAATGACTGACCTTGATATAGCTGAGACACCCACTGTGCCTCAGCCTGCCAAACCACCTGACAGATGTGAAAATTAAGCAATTTAACTTTTCATGCGGCTTAATAAAATCTATTCAGCCAGTCACGTTAGTATCCAAAAAAGGGTGTACTAAATTATTAAAAACTGTTTACGTTCTGACTTTAACTGTAGGCTATGTAGGGGTCCACTGTAGTTGCAACAGTAAAGAAACCACTAGCATTTTTTATTTTGTTTTGCACCACATAAGAAATTTTTTTAAAAAAATCTAAAAATCAACACATAATTTCTATTGACTTCCATTATTTAAATATATAAAAATGAACAACCAAAAAAAAAAAAAAAAAATGCCAAAAATGCCTCAAAATAGCAAAAAATGCAAAAACCGGAAAAAGTGCAGCCATCGTGCAGAAAGAAGGTAAAAATGTGGCCCCACTTTTCTCGGATCACAGGTAAATTTACATATAGAACTGCATGCGGTAATAAAAAAAACCTTGACCTTTCTCAGGCACCATGGTATAATCTCTAAAACAAATTTTCTTCCTCCACTTGCATGCAAAACATCCAACATGGCATGATCTACCAGTGATGGAGGCCAAATTGTGTGACGGAAAAAAAAAATAATAACCTTTCCGCAATCTTCTCCACCAACTTTTCTTCATTGATACAACTTCTCAGGGGATCAAATCACGGACATGACATTCATTCATTAAATACATCACCCTGGTGAATAAATTGACGAGATAACATTTATCAGAAATATACATCAGTTACCCTTTGACAACACAAATTATTTTTTGTTCATTTGTTCACAGAAATTTGTATAATAGTCAGTTAGTTATTACATACATAGATATGAGCTAAAATGGTCGATAAGCAGCTGGATATCTGATGCAGGCTGTGTTCTCTAGGTATTCATAGCAGTGTTTCCAGCCCAGCTTCTTGTACACCTGAAATGTAGAGGAAGAAATGGATGGACGGATGGATGGATGGATGGATGGATGAGTGGATGGATGGATGGCTGGTGGATGGATAGATGGATGGATGGATGCATAGATGGCTGGAGGGGGGAGTGGATGGATGGATAGACAGATGAATGGATGGACAGATGGGGGGAGGGAGGAATGGTAAAATAGAAGGAAAGATGGATGGATGGATGAATGAATGGATAGAAGGATGGGTAGATGGAAAGACAAGATAGATGGATGGAGTGACGGATACGCAATGGACTAAGGGATGGGATGGATGTATCAAATAGTTGACAATTTGTTAGGTGGAAATATTTGTCTTGGGTGGTCTATGATAAAGCCAGAGGAAATGATGACGGACAAGAAAAAAACATACAGACATCAAGAAATTCACAAAGTAAAAAAGGGACTAGGAGATAAAATAAATCAAAAATTAATCTAGACAAAATAACCTGTGTTTTTCATTGGCAGCTATGGATTATATCAGGAAATATAAGTGAAAGAAATAAATATCAGTTGAACAGACGTTGGCAGAGAAAGAGGAGGGAAGACAGTAAATGAGAAGGATAAAGAAAGAGCAGGAAGAGAGAAAACGATGAGCGGAGAAGAGGAAGAAGAAAAGGGAAGGAATTTTGTTTGATCTCACATCAATGATTTTCTCTTCCAGATCTTTTGCGTGTCTCTCGTCATGCTGTTTCATCAGGACCTTCAGAGCTCGGCCGTACTGTTTCATCACAGATGCATAGCGCCAGGCAAATGGGAATGTTTGCTGATAGGACAGAGAATCACATGTACAACATATCAGCTTACCATGAGGGTACTGCACTATCAACAATGGATGACAGAGAGAGACACAAGTCATCACCACCGCACTAATAATTCATCCACAACAGACTCAAAGAAAAAAATCTTAAGTCTATCTGAATCATTACTTATAAATACAAAAATAACAGTACTGAAATTTTTTTATCTGAAATTGTCAAGAAATTATGGAGAGCCTTATAAGTGATGAATCTCCACTACAAATCAATTTTTGTTCTATATGGAGGTAAAACAAGGGTATTCTTCTGGTTGGAAAGTTAAAATTTTTCAATATTTTCAAAAAAAAAGTCTCCTTTTATTTAGACAACAGGAATGTTCTCCAGATAGGTACAAGAAACCAGAATAGATTTAACAAGAAACTGGCCACATTTTTTCTTGGTAGTTCTGTTAGAGGAGGGATGGAGGAGAAGAAGGAGAAGAGACAAGACGCTGGTCTCCCTTGAACGACTGAACCTGTGGAGCTGTACAAATCAAGCTGAATTCTCAAAATCTGATATTTTGTTTTGGGTGTTGTTAGGGGACCGTACACCCCCCTAGTGTCTGGCGTTAGGGGACCGTATTTTGAAGCCATTTGTAACTTCAGCGTATAAGAGTAATAAGA
>JBCAUA010023292.1:0-12617 GCA_038406235.1 Peronia verruculata | reverse complement strand
CCCACCAGCGTAAGCCAGTGGGGTTGTTTTATTTGGTATACTGAATAGGTCGCACTATCGATTCGTACTTTGGGGCTGCGCACCGGGGGTATCAATTCTCTGGACCACAAAACCACAGTAGTGTCTAGATCTAATCTAAAATATCATAGATTTTAGTCACAATCACAGATAAAGGAATAATCTTGCAATTGCACCTGATTCATCTCTGCAACACCATGGGTTCAGTTAAAAAAACAATTTGGGAAGATTGAACAATTCCGGACCAACAGACCAAAAATATTATTGCGCAAGCCGACCCACACTGTACCTACGCGCTCTACATGTTAGCGTTAGGGTGGACTTGCGCTGGTTAGCATTAGGGAGGACCGTCACCCATTCGTCTGACTTAACATGTTAGCATTAGGGTGGACTTGCGCTGGTCGAGGGTTCCAGCAGGTTAAGCCAGTGGGGTTGTTCTATTATTAATATTACATTATTAGGAAAACCAGTGCCGAACCACTGGTCCGGAATTGTTCAATCTTCCCAACAATTTCTATAAAACCATCTTTTGCACGTTTCTGATTTGTCCTTAGGTCTACAACCCAGGTCTGCGTAGTATTACTTTGCTATCTCAGGGGTCTATGTAGCCTAAGTGTCCCAAGTTTACTAAGTATCCTCCTAGTGGGATCAGTTTTCGAGGCAGAGAAAAAAGACCAAATGTTAACAAAAATATAGGAGGAATTATAGTAGAATTTTCAGTTTAATTGGGAGGAAACACCATTTATTGATAGATCAAGATCTAGATATAGTCTAGTCAACCCGCCGGTTCCGTATCATTTTGGTCTCTACGAAAAACGTGTGCCGCGGTATTTCTGGCAATGACGAGGGAGTCATTAAATTCGTTTACAGGATCACCCAATCATGTCTCCTGAAATATTCGGAGGTTGTAACACAACGATTGAAAGTAGATGGCTCCGTTATGAACATTTCGAGATCCCTACTTCACAACCCCAGTTTGACCACAGTGTTTCATGTTGACCACTGGCCTGCCTCAGTTCGATCAATTATAAGTTTGCATTCGCAGCGCAAGTTTTTTTGTTATATTTCTGAATGTTACATTATTTCCACTGTCATCTCTATTAACCATGTACTCCAACTGATCTTCATTCTCACTCTCACGTGTGTCATTTCATTCATGTTTGCAAGCGGTGCAATTTTCTGGAGGGTCAGTATGTTTCAGTGCACACAAAAATAGCCCTAAACTTTGATCAAACCAATGAACATTATTATTATTATCCTAGAAATTTTATTTAACCAACATCCAAGGTTGTTCCATCATAAAGATAAGCTTTTTAAAAGTGTTTCAAATTTCATGCAAATTGAAATTTCATTCATCTACCAGATGGGGAAACTTATGTTTGACAATTTTATGCTTTCAAAATTTTACCAGGCACAACATTTTTATTTCAGGACTGAACAAGAGAAACGCACAATATGGTTATACGAGTCCCTTGGCTTGGGTGTGCTGTGTCTGTTGCTGTATGTAGTCCATCATGTGCCCTATTTGCTCATGCTGCTTACTTGTGTCACATTCGTGTATACCCAACTGGTTGGGCGCCCAGACTTTGCCAATTTTGTGGCCAACCTTCAGGCTCATTGGGAGAATCATTTGCAGCATGAAGAGAGTATGAAGCAAATTGAGCGACAGAAACAACAGCAGCAGCAGCTTCAGCAACAAGCATTGGGCATGGCAGGGCTTAACCACAGTACAGCAGCGGAACTGAGCAATCTCAGTGGACCAAACATGGAACAGGGATATGGCATGAGTTTTCCTTTCTTCAATAAGCAAGGCAACCTTCATTATCCACCAAATGCAACTGTGGTACCAGGACAAGATAGACCAACCTATTCAATGAGTCCCTCCTCTGCCTCTTATCGTGATGCTGTAAAACAAAGTCGAGGGATGTATACTGTGGTAGGCAGAAACTGGAATAATGCTGGTCTGGATTCCCAGCCTCTGACATCCACTACAGGAAGAATTCAGTATGACAGTGGCATGAATTCTATGCAAAATGTGGACTTAGCAGAACGACGACCTCTCTGGTCAAACATGAATTTACAACGCAGGCCTCTTCGTCCGGATTTGGGGTCAAGAATTCTCCCGCCACCTCTTCCCTCCTCTGCATCAATCAAATCAAAATTTATGAATGTTATTGGCTTTGGTCCTTCAACTCCAAAACCAGTAGGATTGGTAAACAATGGCCAGAACATGTGCTTTATTAATTCAGTAATACAGTGCCTGGCTCGTAGTCCATTCCTTGTGGAATGTCTGACTGCAGACGCAGCTAAAGAACTAGAGTGCAGTGTCGCTGAATCGGATTTGCTGTCTTCATTGGCAGAATTGCTGGATATTTTAACAATTGATCCTTCAAGTTCAGATTACAAAATTTTTAATGCCACTCGTTTTCGCAAGGCGGCATCTGTATTAAATCCAGGATTGGTCACATCTCCAGGTGAGCAAATGAGACAGCAGGATGCAGCAGAGTTCCTTATGTGGCTCTTGGCAAACCTCCACAGTATCCTGAACAAGAACAGACAGGCTCTGGAGTGTGGTGAGACATTTTAGATTCTTGTTTCTTAGTTACATGATTACTAACATGATTACTCAAAATCAGGTATTGACTTTAAACAGGAACACGTAACTGGGACTGGCTGAGAAATCAAGCAATTGTCAGAGAAAACACCCAGAATTGAACTGCCTTAAAAAAAGAAGAAAAACAGATAAAAAAAAAAATATAGAGCATAACACAACCAAGCCTTCTGTCAAATCTAGGTCCCTCACTTCAATGACTGTCTTGATATTTGTGCTGTATAATGTTGTGAGCCATTTATTCAAAATAAAAAAGCAAGCTACATGAGGATTGGCATACACTCCGTTGCAGTGTCATCCTGATCTCATGAGAGATACGTTATGTTCTCATTGCACCTGTCAACCTCTTGCAGATTGTTATCTCAGTGGACAGAATTCAATATTATAGCATGTCCGTGATTAAAGCGAGGTGAATGACAAAATCCTCACATGGCCAGGTGTCATGAGTCTCATATCCTACCGAAGGATTTGAAAGATTTAGAATCTTGGTCCCCTTGGTGTCTTGGGCTAAGGGTTCCAGATCTCTTTGAGTAGAAATGACATGTGCTCATATCCTACCGAGCTATTCAAAAGATTTAGAATCTTCCTTGGGTTAATGGTCCCCTTGCTTCTTGGATAAGAAAGCCTGACATATATATATGAGATAGTCACTGTTCATAGAACTGATAAGCTGATTAACAACGACAACAAAAAAAAAAAAGAATGTCTGCTGGGGCTGTTCTGGCCCAGAACAGCCCCAGTGTATTTCCCACAGAGATGAAATTCTGTTAGATGGAACTCTAGAGCAGAAACTACAGGCTACAAGTGGCCCAAATCACAGGCTACCCTTGGCCCTTTCAAATCCTCAAAACTTCTAAGACTAATTCTAGCAATCAAAAGAAAAATGCAGAAGGGGAATATCAAATAAATACCATGTATTATAGCCTGTTAATTATTCCTTCAACATATCTTGGTCATGCCAGGAATTGTTCCCCTGTCACTTCCTTTTCCATGAAAGTAATGTAGACCATGTATTTTTACTTTCTCATGCGGTACTTTGGCCATATTGCTGATCTGCTGATCACAAAACTTATGTCAGTTGTATAGTTGAGAAAACAGGTAGAACTACTAGGAAGGGAACGATTTCTACAACTTCTTGAAGCAAGCGTACAGTGGAGGGGCCAAGAAAAAAGAGAAACGGAGATGCCAGTGAAGGAGCTGAAAAGTATAAATGTTATTAACACCATGCAGCTCTTAAATCGATTCTAAGACAAATCATGTTATTGTTTCAGTATGTGAAAGAGATAGAAACTGTGGAAAGAAAAAATTGGGGGCAACAGACTTTGACTGAAAGAGCTCTCACATTTGACACATTTGTAATTTGCTAAATGTGCCAAAAATGGAAGAAAAAATACTCTCACAAGAAACAATGGAAATAAAAAAAAAAAAAAAAGAAGAAAGAAACCAACCACCACCAAAAAGAAAAAACCCACTCCAAAGTCAAATACTGAAACAGTGTAGTCAGGCATAGAAATTATTTCTTGGAGGTGCACTCATTTCTGAGCATTGCAAATTCACTTTTTGGTCATCTTTCTGCATTGCTGAGAATGTTCTGGGATCTGTTACAATCTGGATAAGGGTCCAATTGCTTCAGATGACTGGGGCTTTAAACTTTAGGCTGAAGCTGTTGTTCTTTTCTTTTTTTTTAAACTACCCTAGATGTTTTTTTTTTTTTAGAAGCTCTAGTTGATGGGTTCCTGGGGTTAGCAAAATACATACAAATTCTAAAGTGTATCCTTCTGTACAGGATGATTCATGAGAATTATACACAATCCCAGCTATAACTTTTAAGATGTTTTGTTTTTGTGCTTTCTCAAGTGTCATTTGTCTGTATTGAAGGGAGAGATGCAAAATGTTTTGAAGCTCATAAATACCTTACCATTGATGCATGAAAAATGTTATTACAAATTTGCCAGGTAGGTATCAGTAGATTTTGTGATAATTATAATTAAATTTGAGGATATAGAATCAATAGTAATGAATTACTTCATGGACAGATTAATTTTTGTGGGCACACATTCCACCCAAGGCCAGTGTAGTAACTAATGTATTTCTGAGCTTGTTTGTTGATTTTAGTGTCATGACATAATTTAAGTGGGGGTTTAGAGAATGGGAAAATTGAATTGCATGCTTGTATAAATAAGGAGCTAAATTTTGATAAAATATGTATAACTCTCTTTATTTAATCACTGTCAGTGATTGATTTTAAAAGTATTCCATTTCATCAATCAGATCCAGCCAGCCTGACCAATGAAGACAGATTTTCTAGTCCTCGGCTGGCAAACCTCAAGTTGATATATGGTGATCTCAATGCCAATCGCATTTGTGAATTGAAGGAGCAGTGCAGAAGAGAGGTATGAGTTTCATGCTACAAGAGCTTTTATGAAGGGACGTGAATGAAAACAAAAACTCTAAATGTCACTTATTTGAAACCTTTTTTCGAGTTCAGATGAGTCAGCCATATATCCCTACAGAGAGGTAACATAAAACAGTTTATTGATAGAACATAATCAGTGCGGATCATATTGGATTTCAAGAAAAAAAAAAACTGCAATTTTGTAATCTTAAAGTCTCAGACTTTGGAACATATTTTGGAAATTCTTTTTGCTTGGAAGCACATGCTGTATGGTTGTATCTAATGATCTTTCCAGCATGTCAGTATAGATGTGTGTTATTTTCCTGTTAACCCCTTCATTTCAGTGAGACATAATTATTCCCTGATACAACACTGATTTTGGCTTGTTTGTTTAGCCATTGCTTGAGCGCATCAGGCTTTCTGGTTATGTGGGGCAGGCCTAGACATAGATTTCTTTGCTGGAGGCCCTCCTATCTTCAGTGCTCTCCCCTTACCCCCTTTACTTTTGTAGATTAAGATCAAAATGTCTGTTGAGGACAAGGGGCCAGGTTGATCATCATTACTATTTGATCTCAATGTCTCAGCAGAGCCTGACTCTGGCTCACTCACATCTGACCCAGAATGAGAATCATTATATTCGTCATTTTTAGCCTGCTCACTGAGCAAAATACCTATACATGTATTTAAATGAAAAAAGGGGTACCCCACAGTATTTCTAGTGTGACAGTAGACGTCTATTTCATTGTATGTAGAGGTCAACCATAATCACAGCACTAAGGACACCACCAAAAAAAAAAAAAAAAGTGAATCCGAATTCAGTCAGAACTTGTTGCTATCTCTGCCAACAAGATCGTTGTAGAGCTTGTTTATCATAATCTTTGTGTACACTTGTACAGCATATAGGGATTGGGGAACTGTGGTATCATATAGTGGTATGTCATAGGGGATGCCGAAGGCTCCTAAGAGTATTTAATGCTTCTTTGGAATTTGATATACTAATATAACTCCTTTTGCATTGTTTTTTTGTTGTTGTTGTTGTTATATGCCATATTTATATAAGAATGTTTGTCGTAAATGTTTTAATTATACGAATTGACAGATCTGTGTATCTCTTAATTTTCAGCCAAATATCCAATTGTCTTTCGAAAATATGAATGAAATTTAGAAAGAAAGATAACGTTTTCTTGAAACACATGCTGCGATATATTCAACATTGAAGTCATTTTTTTTTTTTTTTTTCAACTGAGTGTTCAGTCTTTCTATACAGTCCCCAGATTTTGCTGTCAAGTACCATTTTGTAGAATTAAGCAGATGTTTCTGGCCCCCGTTACTATGCTATTTCTCAATCAGAAGGGGGCAAAATATCTTTTAAAAGAAAAAAAAAGGAAAAAATCTGATTTTTATATATTCTGATCCAAAATGTTATTATGAACCATTTTGACTGTCAACCAAATGATTTCATTTTGCCAGTACAAGAGCTAAGGCAAACATTATAAAGGATGGAAAAATCACATACATCAAGATTCTGAAAAGATCACCATGTGATGAAAATACATTTTTTTCCCCCCTTCTATTGTATTTTTCTTTTCATTACCTTTTGCTTTTACACATGTTAAATGAGAGAAGCAAAAATCGTTTTTCAGTTGGGAATGGGGGTTGCAGCTATTCTGTTATCACAAGGAAGTAACCGTTGCACTCAATGTTTCTACCAACATCTGATTAGAGTATTACTCTTGCAGAATGATAAGTTATTGAAGTAGTAGATAGAGAAAATCAAACTGAATGACCATAATTCAAGATGCACCTATTTTACAACATATGTTGTCTCCCTCATGTCACTTTTCTCACAGTAAAATCTTAAAACTTAACCAAAAAAAGCCCCTTATCTTTCCAGTTTGACGCAGAAGGTAAGCCTCATTTCCAAAACTTAGTTAGACTTATTTTTTCCCTTTTGTCATCAATTCTACTTCTCAAGGGGACACAATTTCAGAGAATTCATGTTTTTTTCTTGTGTTTTCCTTCTTTTCCTATGTTATTTTCCTGTTTTTTTTTCAGTAATTTTCAGAATGATTTTATTTTTATTTATTTATTTATTTATTTTTTAAGATTAAAAACATGATTATGTTGAAATGGTCATGAAAATGTCAGACTGGGCAGAAAAACAGCACAAAAAAATCAGATTGCTGGCTCGTTTGTTTAATTTACCCAAAAGATATTCTCTGTAACTCTTTGCTTTCAGATTGCTGTAGCCAATGGCTTGGAGAATGAATCTTATGCAGAAGCTATCCAGCGGTTATCAGACTTGGAGTGGCTGACACACAAGCAGGCAAATGATACAGTCATAGATGGGCTTTTTACAGGCCAGCTTGTAGAAGCTTATCATAGCATTGAACATGGCCACATATCTGTCAATTTGCAAGCCTTCAATGTGCTTCCTGTCCCCATTGCAGCACCCAGATTCCACTCGGGCTTGGTCTTGCTGGAGGATTGCTTCACCAGTTTCTGTAACATTGAAAATCTTTCAGAAGCCCCGGCAACTAACTCAGACTTAGACAAAGGTGAAGCCAGTATGGACAAAGATACTCTGGTTCAGATCTCCAATGCTCGCCGGAGGAAAAACATCAATAACAAAGCTGGTCTGGGAGGAACACCTCTGTCAAGGAAACCCTTCCGATTCCCCAATCAGTCAGAAGTAGCCGGTTATATGCCATCTCCGATTCATCAGTCCACATTCCCTTCCCCTGTCAGCCATATGTCACCATCTGTTGCCATGATCTCACACCCTCCAGCCATGTCCCCTCCGTTGCTTGCAGCCACTGGCCAGAGAGACAACGTAGCCAATGACAGTGGCTTCCTCGACCATACATTCAGGACTTCCACTCCTGTTGGAGAGAGTGCAATCTTAAGACCCCAGCCTAAATTACAGCGACGGTGCCTCCTGCGGCAACTTCCTGAATGTCTTATTATTCAGTTGATGAGATTCAGATATGATCAGGTGGCAAGGCTGCCTACAAAAATCACAACATCAGTCAGCATTCGGCTGCGTAACTTCAATCTTCGAGATGTTATTTATGACACTGTTACACATCGAAGTGATTTGACTGCTTCCAGTGGAGGATATATGTATGAACTATATGGGCTGTGTCTGCATCTCGGTGCCAATAGCACTGCACATGGTCATTATGTAAACTATTGTTTGGATGGCGATAAATGGTATCGCATGGATGATCAGGATGTTGTAGAAGTGAATATGGAGTATCAATTGAGCACAGAAGAAATCCGCCAGAATGCTTATCTTTTATTTTACAGAAGAATGAATTCAGATAGTGTTTAGTCATGATGTCATAGACACATATGTAATACTAATGTTATTGTTGCTTTAAGTACCCTCATCCCTGCCAGCATAGCTTTTGCTCTCATAATAGACATGACTGTAATCCAGCGACACTCCACACTTGAAATATTTAATCTTTGTTGTGATTTTTGTTTTGTCTGAAGTGATTTAGTTTGGATCCTTTAATATTTATTTGTTGATTTGTGGAATTGAAGTGCAAGTTGTAGTGCTTTCCTATTATAAATTGTGTTACATATTTTTAATTTGAAAGGGCCTAAACTGAAAAGTTGAGTGCATATAAGCACAAATATTTTTTCCCTCTATTTTACAAGAGAGTACATGTACAATTTAAGTGCTTTAAATTGTACATTAAATGTAAGACAGCTGAGGCTATTATTCTATGGAATCAGACTTCACAAGAATTATAATGATGGAAATAAATAGTACATGAGATGTGATGCGATGAAATCAGGCGCTTGTTAATTTTTTAACAATTTCAGTCATTGGCATCACATTACAGCTTGTTGCTTATTGTGGTGGTGAAAAATCTTTGTTCTACCTTGAGTAGAAATTGAGATCTTGACAATTAAAGAAGTATGCTGTTGAAGTTGCAGCTGAATTTTGTGAGAAAATGCCTGATCAGTTTTGTTAAATCTTATTAGTTCAGCCTCAGATTCCGCTCGGGAACAAAGGACCACAACAGCACTCCTCTAACAGACTTGGTTTGGGGAGATCCTCTTCAGCTTGGCCCATGTCATTCCAGCTGTCTTCACTTTAGCATCCATACTTCTTTGCCAGGTTTGTTTGGGTCTGCCAACTTTTCATTCTCTTTGTGGGTTCCAGTCCAATGCTTGTCTGGTGACATTTATGGTGGTTTGTGCATTGTGTGTGCATTTTCTTTTGATGTCTTCTCCAATTGGTGCTTGGTTGGTTCTATTCCACAGGTCTTCATTTGAGATAACTTCTGGCCACTTGATTTTGAGGATATTGCATAGGTATCAGTTGATGAATGTTTGTAGTTTGTTCCTGTTGGTCTTGGTTCTTCTTTTCTCTCACAGGACGAGTGGGGTTTCTTGTCTTTCCCGACAGAACTCTTGTTATTTCGTAGAACTTCTCCATGCCTAGCTGTCTGTGCTTCTTCTGTAAGTTCATGGATAAAGGCCCGCTTGTCTTGCCATGCACTCTTCTTCACCTGCCTGTTGGTCTCCCAGTAGTGTACCTGTAACTCCTGTTTTTCCTCCAGGTCCTGGGTCTGTTTACTTTTGTTATTCATATCTGTCCTGCTTGTGATGAGGTTCCATGTATCAGTTGTCAGCCATTCTTTGTGTTGTTTTGTTTTCTTCCCCAGTGCCTACGTGCATGTTGATGTCCAGATGTTATGAAGTCTATGCCAGTGATTTTCCACCGTCTCCTCGACCAGATTATCTAGAGCACTGAATCTGTTTTGTCATTTCTACTTTGAATTTGTTCACTTTTGCCCTGTCTTTCAAGCTGTTCACTTTGTATTTGAAGGGTGGACTGCCTGCTTGGTCTTTGTCTGCAGCACTGCTCGCACAAGATGGTCTGAGGCTGTGTCTGCACCCCGTCTTGTTTTGACATCTTGTAGACTTCTCCGCCGCTTTATACCAATGGTGATGTGGTCAGTCTGATTTTTTGTTCTTCCATCTAGGATATCTTTGTTGTTTTTTTGTTATCTCCTTATGTGGAAAGATTGTCTCGCTAATGACAGGGTCGGTGAAGGACTCTCGGTTCTTGTTCTGTTCTCCCAGGCCTTGTTTGACCATGAGCAGTTCTTTCTCCAGCTTGACTGTTCCCACTTATCGTTCATGTCTCCCTTGATGATTTTCAGATCTCTCTGAGGGGCTCGGTCGATGGTTGCTTGGAGCTGGTCGTAGAACTCCTCCTTGCCTTCTGCATTGGCTGCATGTGTTGGAGGGTAGCCCTCAATGGTGGTGACTTTTCTACCCTTTGAGTTGTATCTGGCCATCAGGATCCTAGGTGACATAGGTTCCCAGGACAGTAGTGCTTGCGTGTCTTGGATGTCATCAGCAAAGCAACTCTGCATGTGTGGCTGGCCCTGTTCCTGTCCAGAGTAGATAATGGTGTCTCCATTCGACAGTCTTCTTTGTCCTGCCTGATCCATCACATCTTGTCTTACATGGTCTCAGGATCTTTAGGTGTGCATCTCTCCACTCACTTGTGCCATTTTCCCTGCCTTTTATAGGGTTGGGATGTTCCAGGTCCCTATCCTGGTCTTGCGCTTGGTGGTCAGACAAGTTGTCGGTGCACTGGCTTCCCGAAGGCTTTCATCAGTTTGCATCATGAACTCTATTTGAGAGGGCTCTTCCCCAGCCATGCCATTTTCGGTTCTTGCTGATGTAGTTTCTGTAACACGCTTGTTAAAATGTTTTTAAGGCATCAGATTGTTAATCCAATCCCAACCCCTAAGCTGGAGGACTAGTGAGTACTCTTTGTCTGATCTCTGCCTTTTGACCTGTCTGGTATGGGTGGCCCTACCACCAGTCTCCCACCAGCATAGCTCTCAAGGTCATTGAGATGCACAAGCTCCCCAACCAGACAAGATTGCACTCATTGGGGAGTAATTATTATTAATCCTAATTTAAATGTCATTACATCACAATTTTTTAACTTTATCTCAATATAATTTCAGTAGATTAACTCAGAAATACCTTTAAATATTAATTGTACACAGAAGGGATTTGCATGGGGAAAAAATGGCTTTAAAATTAACCCATTTTAAAGAAAAAAAACAAATCTCGTTTCCTTCTGTTGCCTTAGTTTGACAAGCACCTCATGTCATTGTGTTGCTTCTGATATGACGTATATTATACGGTATATTGCAAGAAAATGTAAAACGCTTCAAAGATTACTTTTTACTGTCATTGTTAAAAAGAGAATACACTTAACTTGTATTTCTTACAAGCTTTCAAAATTCCTTTTCTATATTTTATTATTTTATTGGAGCAGTTTGACTAGCACTACATTCTCTTCATCCTTCTGGTAAAATGGAGTATTTTGCATGATTTATAGAGCACGCGTACATGTCCTTTCAAAGTGAAGTTTGCCTCCGGAATTTGTTTTATCAATTTTCAATAGTTATTATGTTTAAAGAATAATACACACAATATTATATTTTGCAAAAAGCATCAGTTAAAATTTTATAATTATTCATTGTCATAGCCTGCAAAGAACAGACTACAGACTATATCAGTAATCGCTCTGAGGTTCTGTTTCACATTTTCTTTGCTTGGCTTTTTCCCCGATTTTGCCACGTCAGAGTCTGTGATCCAGTTATTTATATTTAGAACTGCTACACGGATGTCATATATATACAAGTCAAAAGAACTCATTTCCATATGTCTAAAATTAGAAAAAATAAGAGAAATAGAGTATCTATGTTTAATAGATATGTAGAATGCTAAAACCTTGTGTCTCACTTATAGCTGTGATCCATGAAAAGTGTCTTTTTTTTTTCATGAAGAAATGCATGCAACTGACAAAAAAAAAAAATTAATTAAAAATAGAGAATCTCTAAGATAATTTTTGTTCACTTATTTTTAGAACAAGTACGTAGATTGTTCGTTACATAACAAATCAAGAAACATGAGTGTATGCACTTAATTTAAGTTCCATTCTGTATTAACATGACATGTATACATTTAAGTCTGTGTTTAGGAAAATCTGTCAGTGGTTAGGAAAAAATGCATCCACGTGATGTGATGTGCAGCTGCAGTTTTTCATGGATCATAGTTGTAGATAAAAGTATTGTTTGAGTTTTAATTAATTTTATTAAATCCAGTGAAGCAGCAGTCATAATTATTTAGTATTCTGTTCAGTGCAATAGAGAGTTTGCTGTTAATTGTCTTACAAACATACATGTACAGTGATTCATAATAGCCATTTAAAATGTTTTCTGTCAGCAGTCTACCATTTTCATACTGTAGATTTGAAGATACACATATCATGGGAATCAGAACAAAAATGTGCATATAGCGTTTTTCATATTAGGCCCTCTTCTGTCACCTCCATTTTATCGAATACATTTGTGGTCTTATTACATAGTGGGTATCATTTGTATGCTGGCCCTGGAGAAACAGCCAGTGGATTTTTAGTTGCAGGCGATAATACATGTAGTTAATTTGGGTCACTTGTCAGTAATATATATATGAGCCTTTGCCATTAGGTGGACACCTAAAATGTTGCACTAGGGGTTTGTTATGAAGTTTAAAATAAATCTT
>JBCAUA010023291.1:0-13664 GCA_038406235.1 Peronia verruculata | reverse complement strand
GAACCCCCCCCCCCCCCCCCCCAAAAGGTTAGTACCTTTTAATACTTAAAGGCACACAAAACACCGCTAAATAAACAAGAAGGATTGAACATGATGATGAGGAACGGGGTAAAACTACTGCAACAAGAGTCTTGGATGGAAAATCAGAGCCTGAAGTGAATTTCGGAGGTGGAGATGCAATTTCCTAGTCTCTTTAGCTCTCAGACTTTTGGACAAAACTTTTCTCTCTTCTATGTGTTCCATATAATCACCTGACATATTCAAAAAGAAATGGGCATTTGTTGGGTGTAAGAATTAATAGCTACTGTCGCAGAAATCCATTTCCGTCATAAGTGGCACGTTGGCTTTGTCAAGCTGAGACAATGTTCCGATCCTTCTGATGTTATTTGTAATATTTTTGTCTGTAAATGTCAGTGTATCTCTTATCAATTGTGTCTCATGAACTGTCAATGGAACTGTCTTTTGAGGACAAAAAGCTTATATCTTATTCTTATCTTACAATATCATATTAAAGCTTCTCTGACGGCCGTCCTCCGGACAATCCATTCTATTGTCTGGTCAACAGCCTTTCAGTCAAAGCAAATGATATGAATACATTATAAGCGATGACCGAGAGCAAATTTCTCGTTTACATAGGTATGGAGCCTTTAGATTTACATTCTAGAACCATCAAAAACTACATCTGTTGATGCAAGCTGAAACGTATTAAAGCTGGCAGAGTCCGTGCCATATGATTTCTTCGATGTCCAGTCAACACATGCAGAGAGTGCCCAGGGGATCAGACATGGAAGGCATGGCGAGGAAGAATAATTGGAGAAATATGCGCAGAGGAAGAACTGGACCTGGCCTTCCCATTACTCAGCGAAGGTCAGACAAGAGTCTAGAGTAACGTACAGATGGCTCGGCCAAAGATAGTAGCTCAGCTCAAGTCGGACAGCAAATTCCAGGCTAGCCAAGGTGATAACAGACATAGTCACGGTCAGGCAGAGCAATAGTAGATTCACATTGGTGTACCACAGCACATTTACAGCCACCGTTGATCTCAAGGACAATTTGTTATGTCTTGATTGCTGCAGCACATAATCTTGTCTGTCCACTCAATCGCATTACTTTTTTGCTGTTGTTGTTGTTGTATGAGTTTTTCAAGGGGCAAATATGCACAATAAAACAGCGACCCCAGACTTAAATCTTAACTCACACATTAATATAATTTGACCCTGTTGTACGTCACGATTCTTCTTAGTGATTCTTACCGTAGATTTGTTTTCCCCCGCGTTTTATTAAATTTTAAAATCAGAAAACAAATGCGTAAGTGAGGCTGTGATGAGGTGATAAAGTGATGAAAGAGAAAGATGACGAGAGTAGCATGACAACAACAAATAAATATCCACTGGATCGGAATGGCCAACAGACAGCGACATAGGGCATTTCAGAGCATGTGGTGGAATACATCATACATATGTATTCACACCATCCAAATCTCAATAAATATTTTTTTTCATTTCACGGATGAGACAATTCCAAAGAGCTGAATAACCAACGATGGATAGACCAGACACTCGAGACATCAACCCATTCAAAACATCAAAAACGCTGACAAATCAAAATGAGACACTGCATTCAGGATGCACAGGACGAAAACAACAAATCTGCCGTCGTGCAATAACTGAGCGAGAGAACTTGGCTGCACTTTTACTTTACGAACGTTACACTCATTCCCCACTCCCACACATTCAACAGAGGACAAAGAACTGTATAGAAATTGTTGTGGAAAGCAGGGATTTTCTACACGAGCTTTCACGCTCTTTTTTTTTTTTTTTCAAGTAAAAATTGAAAACAAAGTAAAAATAAAAAATACTATGATGTCAGGGAATGACCACTGATTTTTAAGTTTTACAGTTGTCCTCCCCCAGTCTTTTCTCCCCTCTTGTCTCCATCTTTTCTCCCAAGAATAAGTGGTCATTTCCCGGTTCTCGGCTGTGCCACTACGGGACAGTTGCCGTTCTCAAAGGCACAGACCACTGTGGTGTAAAGCTCACATCGCCACTTATGGTTGTCTTAATTGTTACACTTCACACAAGTTTCCTAATCGTGGAAACTGGTCACTGTTTGGCTGAGTGAAGCAAACTAGCACACACTTAGTGCCACTTGTAACACATAATGAGGGGCGGGTCTGATGATTTCACTGTCGACTCCAACCTTGGTGTTATTTCTTTGTATGCTTTTTTTGTATTACATGTATTATTCTTTGCTCTCTCAGCCAAGACTGTCTTTCACAACAACAACAACAACGTGAGGCAGAATCCTAACGACTATCATAGCAAATTGGTAGTCTTGCATATTTGAAATATTATTACAATGTCTTTAATTACAAGAATACTGATCCCCTCCACCCCCCTCCCCCCCCCCCGCACCAAGTTTTCTTTAGCTGTCAAAAAGAAGAACAAAGAAGAAAGTAAGGTAGAAAATAAAGTAATCAATAATGTGATTTATGGTCATTTACGAGATAAAAGAAAAAAAATGCCATTACAAGTCATTACACATAAAAGCCTGTCTCTCTAAGCTTTCAAGGTACATGTATTACATCAAACTATGATTGCAAGAAGATCATCAGTCTTCTTCATCTACACCACAAGCTTCCGCCTTTCCATCTGTGCTTCTTCTATCACAACTAATAGACATATTACATTAGTACTGAGTGAAACAATCATCATAATTAACAGCTTTCACCTTAAATTCAAACTGATACAACACAGTAATTAGAATCAATAATATTCCTGCCAGACTAGATGTTTCCTCAAGCTGTCTGTTGCCCTTGCTAGTATTAAAAACATTCCCAGTTCAAATCTAAGCTTTGCAGTCTGAATCAGAGCTAAGAACAATTTGCTGATTTGCTGAGCTATTGCTAATGTACTGAGTTATGTGGGAGAAATAAAAGAGAAAATCATAAAAAAATACAAAATGGTAGTTTGTTTTACTAATATTAAACAAGTGCCATCAGTGAAACAAGTTGTGTATTTGGCCATGGGAGTTGTCCAGTTAGATCTAAAGTGTGTCCTCTCATTGTTCAAATACCTTTGGATGATAAATATATGCCTAATTTGTAATTCTCATTCATCAGAGAAGCATTGATTTACTGTATATAAATATAATATATCATCTGAAAATGTTTCCTTGTAAATAACATCCTCAAAGATGTCTTTTGTGATCAATGTAGACATTATCATTTCTTCACACCAGTTGTATCGCATACCAGCAAAATTAAAGGGCTGCATTACATGTGTTTTCTTTGTTCAATTTCTTTGAACTGTGAAACTGCACCAGTCATTTCTATGGAGGAGCATATGTCTTATAAATTTACTATGAAGAATTATTCAGAGTTTAAAGTAATTTAAGATGTAACAAATCAACCACCCATCAAAATTAAATATTATACACTTTGTTCTACTGCCTTCAAAAATTTCCACGTTTATAAATGAGTATGTAATCTTTTTTCCATTTACATCCACATTATAGTTCATCGAGGGTGTATGTTCATTCAAACATTTTTTACCTAGATCTATATCTTAGAACAAATCACATATTTACAATTCTTAGATTTGTGCTAATTTGGAGATTTTTCTTGTAAACTATGTGAATGACCGGAATATCTTCAAAACAAAGAAAAAAAAACATCTTACAAATGACAAGATAACACAATCACAGACTGAATTAAAACTAAAAAATAAACTATAAAATATTTTTGTGTCTTCTGAATCATGTTGATCCATTGAAGTAAAATAATATTTTCAAAATATGTCCTGATTTCATCCTCTGTTTAGTCTCTGACCCCCATACTGAGAACTGCTGGGTATCTTTTGAAGCACGTTTAATACTTCAATTAGAATTTACTACCAAAAAAAAAAGCATTCATAAGACACAGCGATTTTGGAAGATTTTTGCAAGCACAAGGAACGAGACAAATCTAAATGTACTACTTCAAATCTTGTGACAGTACTAAGCTAGACTAAATACTTTGCACGAGTTGAAGTTTGGGATATCTCTGAATTTAAGTAAAGCTCACAATATCTATCTTTAAAAATGAGGCTCCTATCCCCAGTCTTGGACAGATAATAATTCTTTGTTTTCAAATTTTAATCTTTAATGCTTTGCACTCCCCTATGGTCCCATTCTGATTAGCTACTTACCTTGAAATGCTGCAGATATCACGACAAGAAAAATGACTATTGAGCTATCCATGGTAAAGTTCGTTTTGCAGGAATAATTACTCCAGAATTCACAATTGAGCCATCAAACTGTAGAAAATCCACTGAGAGAATTCAGCAGAATATCACAAGGTGCTGAGCTGATAATTCTAGATTTACACTTGTAAGGATTGAAGGCGATATCACCCAATGCTTTTCAGCCTAGGCAACGGTACACTCCACTCTGCTACAAGGTCTGATACATGTCGTCTGCTTGTTGTGCTATCTGCAGATGCCTGCCTGTAGAAATCAAGAACAGAACAATGGTAGCCTATCTACTTCAAAAAGTATATCAAATTTTTAGCTGAACTAACTATTTCCCTTTCCTGATCAAACTTAAACGCTCGAATCTAACTAGCGTCGCGATTCACCTAACCGGGTCTTACAGCCCTGCACGCAAGCCCTATTCATAGCCTGTAGCCCTTTCACCCATTCAGTCTCCCCACTCTTGCTGAATGTAAATCGTACGATTATCAAGTTGTAACCTCATTGGAAGTTGAATAAACAGTCTCTCAGCAAGTTTGGGCCAAAATGCCGCATACTTCTCTCTAGAAATTCTATAAATATAAAATTCAAGTACAAAAAGTTACTTTTACATTGCAAACTACCTACCTACAAAGTTCATTCAGTTTTCCCACACCCTTCCTCAGTTTTTACACCACCGCAGGCATCTAGCATCAGACGGCGCGGCGAATACCGAGACGAACTATTTTTAGATGACCTACATAAGTGGTAACGAAAATTATAAATTTCCCTTTATCGTCCGTACAATTTACTGCATTACTGAATTTACATCCAGTAAATTGTATGAAAAATTCATTCAAACATCTATATGAGAGATATTTTTACATACGTATTGTCTGCATTACTTCAGTTTGTTTAATTCTAAACAAAAAAAAAACAAAAAACTTCGGCTTGTTCAATAAATGTACCAGCCGAACGTGGTCCGATAAAAAAGTTTGTTTATATAACATCTGATTTTCTAAATTATGCTACAAGACACCATGTACTTTGCAAATAATGTATTTTAGAGCGCAAGAATTATTTCATATCTCATAATTTTTATGATAATAGCAGATTTCTTTGCTTGAATCACTTCAACAGCATTATAGTCAATAGACGGAACGGCTGCTTTCGGTGTCACTAGGTCAATGACCCATATTTTATCAGCCGACGTCACTTCCTCAAACGGGAATGTTCATATGCCAAGTAACATTTTTTCGGCCAAACTAAACTTCATGCAGGGTCTCCACCAAGAATGCGCTATGCTACTTTCAAATTTTGGACGATTTATTCTGATCATGAATTAAAAAAAAAAAAAAAAGCTGGAGCTCCACTGAGTTTGCAGCCAATGTTGCCGTCTGAATAGTCACTCTGATCAATACCATTCCTATTGTTATCAAATGAGGGGGTGGGGGGGGGGTATTTTATGACATATTTAACGAGCAATCACATGCCTGATATGTGATAGCCAAATATATCCATAAATATGAATTTATTGCATAAACAGACTCGGAAAATCTCAATGGCATTATGGTGACGGAATTTAGGACAAGGCAGTAATTCTTCACATCAATGACCGCACCGGTATATTTTGGCGTTCAAACCGTCAGGCTTGTAAATCCTTCCTGTCAGAGAGTCTCAGATTTCAATCCTGGTTTGAGTTTCAGGGGAAAAGGCACTTGACACAGCTTTGAACATTCCACCCAAGTATGAATGAATACCATGCATAGGTTGGGCCTGGGAGAAATTGAAGGCAAGGAAGGTGACGTATGGGCTCCAATACTGAGCCTTACACACGGTATTCATCGCATCTATGGTGTAATAAGAAGTTTTTATGGGATTACTAAACTGTACCAATATTGTAGTCTCTTAAAAACAAGAAATAAGAGCAAAGCTAGGATTTTTTTGAACTCTTTGTTATTAATTTTTGTTTACACAGCTATTTCATTTGAGTTTGATCCTCAGTGCTGTATGTATTTGGATATGTGTATGATGCAACTACTGAGCCTATCGTTCGTGTTTTATCTTTCTGTTTCACCTGTTCCTATTTAAGAAAATATGTTTAGTTAAACTTATTTTGATTTTAAAAATTAATAACTGTCAGAAAAACAGACTGAGAAACTCTCCATCATAATAATGTTCATTGTTGTGCATCTCTCGTTTAATATTGCAAGAAACCATGGGCCATTCTCAAACAGAACACTCATTTCACATAGCTTTATTCTTTCATAAAAATTAGATCAATGAAAGAGAAATCTCTCTTCCAAACTGGTGTGAAAATATTTGACACCATGTCAGTATTTTAGACTGCAAAAACAAAATAAGCCAAATCAAGGCACAAACAAATACGTGTATAGGATCACATAAAAATCGGATCTTACACATAAAACATCATCAAAGAAATTGGCATGGCCGTCCTCCTCCTTCTTCCCTTTCCCTTTACTACTACCCCCCCCCCCCGCCCTTTCCAAGAAAAAGTCCGGAAGACATGGAGGCCTATTTTTTACTTTCACGACTCAGCACTTCCTAGATTTTGTGTTGCACAGGGTTTGCTTATTGTAATTGTTACCAGTTTGAATCTGTAAGGAAGAGTTGACACTAAATCTATCATAATCCCAAAATTCCAATAATAATCATTTAAAATGTATAAAGAATAAGAACATGAAAAAGTAAAAAGATAAAGAAAGAGGGCAGAGAGGAGGAACGAGATATTGTGCTGCGTTTTTTTTTTTTTTTTTCAAGCCTATCAATTCTAAGAAAGTAGGGTTATCTCATCTTTTTTAAGAAGTTGTCTGTTTTTGCTGAGAATTTTTGTGAGTAGAAATTTGGAAATTTTGCCCGCACAGCGGCACTCCGCCTGCTCTTCATCAATTTTGAACTGCCAATGGTTAAAGTGCGACTTACACACAGGCCTCCGAAATATGTAATCGCCCTTATCTGAGAAGGCTAGACGCCAGGCTTCCCTACCCAGAGGAAGCCAGAGGAGAGTCATTGACAAAAAAAAAAGCAAGTTTTCGATGTTCGTGTCCTCCTTCATTCCCCGATGGGAGGACCCGTGAGTCGATCCCGGCCACAGCCTCAGCGATGTAAGTAGAGTTGTTTTCATCATGAAACAGGCGACAAACCACACAGCCACATCCCCCTTCCTCTTCCCTGCGTCTCTTTTTGAATTTTGACGCACTCCTATACCAGGGGGAGATCTAGGTACATAGTAGGGGTTTCAGTGTAAGCCTAGACGTGGATACAAAATTATCTGGAATAAACGATGTGGAGACTAAAAATAAATAATATCACTTGAAAAGGCAGCTAGCAGCTGGCGGTCACCGACTTGTAGCATGGTAAACAATGATTTCACAACGTTACTCGTAGACCGGTAGAGGACAACTTCACCTGTGAGTAGTCTGCTGATATTCTGTTGTGCTCGAGTTGTTGCATCTTTTGGTTGTTCGTGTTCTATTCAGTTTTGCCACATTAAGTTAAGTATGCTTGAACGGCAGCTTGATGATCTCACACTTTCTTCTTGGTAAATAGACGTAAGGAGTGACCTGTACTGATGAAAGATCCGTCGTCTTTGATGCCTTTTCGATTCCAGACTTTGGTCTAGATTAGAACTGAAATTGTAATAAAAACTAATATCCTCAATGACAGTGCTATTTATGGCTCAGTCATGTCAGTTTAGGGACCACTTCTTGTATGTTAGCATAGATCTACTTATCTAGATCTAGAAAGGCGCTGGAAATAGAGAGGAAAAGAGCTGGATGCTCATTCGTTCCCATCCGTAAATTCTAACAGGTTTATTTCATTAGATCTTCTAGATCTAGATCTACACCGTTCACAATTTCCATTTGAGTGTAGACGGTCAAATTATGGTAAATTAGCACTGTATCTAAATTATGTTTTTGAGACTTAGCACGGTTACTGTAAAACTGAAGGGAACAATTGCATTGTGATTCACTGGGAACTTAATAGTAGGCGGGACTTATCTACACAAGCAAGGTCATTTTCTAGAGATTGTGAAAGTAATATAGGTAGCTCATAATTTCCATTTCCTAGTTGTAATGGTGGGGGATGGGGGAGCAAACTCCCTCTTGAATATTTTGTTCACAAATAAATTATTAGATCAATATAGCAATGCCATGTTCATTTACCTGTGAAGTGAAGATTCCCAATGATGCATTAAAAAAAAAAAAAGCAAGTTGGGGAAAATGTTTACATGTTACATCATTATCAATGCCACTATTCAGGTGGAAATGATTGATTACGTAATACACATTGGTGCAAATCAGTCCTGAGCATGTTTTCAGCAGAGGCACAATAAATCACTGGTTATTGGACACCTGAGGAAAATGCCCTGCCCTTGGTATCAGATTTGGAAATTGGCACACACTAGCATATGATTAAATGAATGTACTGTGAGATCAGTTTCTGGTCCATTAGTCTAAAATTGTATCTGAAGTGAAAACTGACTTATGAACACCAGCAAATGCTTACATTTTTTTTTTTTATTTCCCCCTGTGTAGTTTTGGTAACTGTTTTACTCATGTGTTGTAAGATACATTTCACAATACTGTGCAATTTTTTGCTAAATTACCCTTTGTCATTGATTGATCCATCAATATCTCCTTACTGCTAACTACAAGATTGCACCCCCCCCTCTTTTTGTTTATTAAATGTCAGTCAGTTCTATATCATGTGAAAATTATGTAGCCACTGTATTAGACCACTTTCAGCTGTGATCATTTGTTCATTTTCACTGCATATTTTGTGAACATTCCTCAGTTCACAGTTATAGAAAAGGGGACATGTAGTAATTTAAAAAAACAAATGAAGCAGCAACCCGCCTAACCACCACAGGAACCATGACTGCAACCTCCCAAAACAGAATTAGAAGACAAAGTTTCAAAACATTTAGATTTTGTCTCAATTCTCATTGCTCTTGCAATAACTTTTTTACATACTGATGGTATGTAAGCTGGTGTAGTTGTTGAATTACCTCACCGACCTGTTGATTATATTGTCTTTGTACTGGAGCATGCTGTGGGTAATATTATTTTATCATTTCAACTGTTTCATAGCCCATTTAAATGATAAGACACTGCATTATATGTGCAAGAATTTGCCAAGATGATCTGAGAGATCAGTTTTTGAGAGGATTACAATCATTTACAACAATTGTGATTGAACCAGTTTTGCTACTTCTTTTTCTAAACATATGTATTGTGAAAAGGAGCAACTTATAATGACAAATGGAGCAAAATAGATCACGTATTTTGCCTAATTTTCAACCAATGTTGTTATATCTGTCACTGAGTATATGTCGTGAAAACCACACTGCAGAAAAATTAAGATTTTCTTCTTCCTATTTCCTCTTCCTGATTTACTTGTGCAAAATGTTGCTCATACACCTGTATTCAGCCAGAGCCATTAGCTTGTGCTCCAGCTGGGCCTGTAGTAAAGAATGACCTGACCTATTAACCCTTGTTGAGTCATTGGTACAGGGTCAAACTATATAGACATGGATGAATTTGTCAGTGATTGGTAATTGGTATTTGGTATGCATTTTTCATCTTCACAAATGTAACAGACTCTGACCTATTATTAGCCTGGAAAATTATGCATTATGCAGACAAATTAATTTCTTCGTAATTTTCCTTTGGCTTACTATAGTTCCCTCCTCCTCTTTTTCCCTGGCTTCTGTCATCTGTATATGAAAATGCGTGTCGGTCACAAATGTTAGGCATAACTGGAGAAATTCGCTTACATGAAATTCATATTGCGTGAAGAACAGGACATGGAATTTTTGCACTGTCCTCTTTTTACTTTATCTTTAAACCCATTCTGAGCTTATCTAGGCAAAATGTCAATTAAAACTGTCCTCATCAAAGTAGATTCTCTTCTGTGGGCCTGAAAAATATTGATTAAATGAGAATTACTTATAATATCATGCTGTGTTTTTTTTTTTTATTTTTTTTTTTTATTTCTTCAGTATTCATAGGTTATTTGTTTTGAAGTTACCAATGTAATTTAAAAAAAAAAAAATTTAGAAAGGACATACCTGCAGCCTATTTAACACCTTTGTCAGCAAAATACTCGGAGGCATTCAGAGAGTAATCATAGAGTAATGAAATATTTGCAGAGCTCTACACTGTGTCGATAATGAAAATTCTATCTAATAAAATGGTTATAGCTGAAGATGTAGACATACATGTGTACATGTATATGAGGACAGTCATAATATATAATAGATAATTTCAGATTTTGAGATAGCTAGCTTTTTCTATTACATTCTGTGTGTTCTGGTATCGATGAATCAAGACGAGCTGTAATTTTACATGTAGGTTTGTAAGACAATGAAGGAAAATGTAAGGTAGGGCACATAACATCAAAAAAAGAGAAGAAAAAAAAAAGGAAAAATCTTCTGGTACCATATTTTATTATACTTCTACGCCATATATAACCTTATTTTAAGTTTATTTTTTATCCATGTGTTCACGCCATCTGCAACAAATTCTTCAACCCTTGGCACTCAGAGTATTTTTAAAAAAAGTTGTAAAAAATCTCCCCACACTGAAAATGAAGCAATAAACTATAAACATACCAAAATTCCCGTAATATCAGTAAAAAAAAAAAAAAAAATGTGCTTATGCTGAACTGTTTTTTTTCTTTTCTTGTTTCATTTCTGGCACCTCATTTTGTTCAACTGTGCACTAGACTTGTGTGCCGTTAACATCCGTTTGTTTTTTTTTTTCTTCTTTTTTGTCGCACAGTTAATGTAGATTTTATTTACATTTTGCATTGTGTTTTTGTCTGTGATAATTATTTCCATCATAAATTTGCCGTCTCAGTTGTATTCATCATGCACGAGTATAGTAACATTTGTGATTGGTCCTATAGAAATTTTCGAGTAAACTCCTGAACAGTGAAGTCTGATAATTACTAGTCAGATACAATTAACAATTAATTTTATCATCGACACTTCGAACACGAAGCTCGAATCGTTCATTGTGTGACTCAAGGGGAATAATCCTCATAAAGGACACTTCATGAGCTTCCAAGAATTGTCCCCCTTGTCTCTGATATCGGTAGATACAGAGTTTCTGCTGCAACAAACTATTGAAGCAGCAACAAGAACGCTGGCAATACCAACACAGTTACATCAAAGATATTGAAGTACAAAAGAAAACTGCTCACAGAAACATGTTTGAACGTTATTTTGGCCCCCACCATCACCATCATCATCAATGTCAAAATAACTTGTTATTTGCCTTATAATAATAATATCTCGATGTACCCAACAAAAACTATTAACTCGAAGCTATGTCAATCCACCTGTATAAATAAACAACAGAGAAGAAATTATTTATACCATGACAATTTTATTGATGGAAGAGTGGGAGAGCCCGATTTTGGAGCATGTGTCATAAGGGGCGAAAAGAAAAAAAAAAAAAAGTAAAGTGTTAATAAAGTTTTGTTGTACGGTATGAAAGAAAATCGCAGTTGCATATTTCGTTCACTGATCAGTGGAAGGTTTTTAACCTTAAAAATTGCGATTGAAAAAATATATGTTATTAGTATTGTTACTACTGTTGTTATTATTATTATTATATAAATTGATGATTATTTTACACGATCAAATAGAAAAATAAGCTTTTTTTTTCCATGAAGGATTATTGCCCATATTATTAGTATTTAATTATTGTTATTACTTATTATTATTATTAATAGTCCTGTTATTTTGAATGTTGTTTGCATTGCCTTTGCAAGGCAAAGAGTTTTTCTCATGAGGACGCCGTAGTAGCCAATTGTTCATATTCGACAAAACAAAAACTTGGAAATCCCAGCCGGAGTGTTTGTACCCCTCATGTTGTGCTGATGTTTGTTACCGCTCCAGCACGAGATCCGAGAATAATAAAATTGTCACCGTCCTGTGCATTTTTTACGTTTTTCTGTGTCAATGGTAGCGAACAGTTTGGAATGTTTGTAACCCCCCCCCCCCCCCCCCCACCTAAAATTTGACGGGGATTCCCAGCCGTTCGCTTAGTCAGAAAAAAATGTATTTATTTGGAAGGTGTGTGTTACCATAGGGTGTCTCTCTTCTGTGTAGAAACTGGCTAGATCATAACATGCATGCAGGCCCACACGTGCCCTCAAACAAGACCTGGGCAGACACGGAAGGTGTGGAGAGAACTCGGGTCGGTGTTTACGAAACGTCTCTGGCTGGGATAGGCAAGGTTGCTTGAAGGGATGGGGTGGGGTGGGGAGGGAGGGAGGGTCGTCTCTGACATTGGGCAGTTTACCAATCTGAATCAGCATTGTCCTTGACTGAAGCTCGTTATCTGAATAGCCAGCATGTTGAAGACATTTCGTGAGCTCAATTTCTCTGTTGCCCTATCTCCATTTTTTCACATTTTGAGAATATTGATGTTTGGTGTTTAGCAACTGTGTTTGTACATAGGAGATAGAACACAATGATTCTCAAAATCTACTTGTTTGGGCTGCTGATCGGTGAAATAATCACATTAGATGGCAGATTTGCTATCCCTCTTTCATATTATACATGTATAATATCTCCAAATAGTCAAAAGTGGAGATAGAGCAACACGATTTAATTATGAGGAATGGATTGAGGAATGAGGAATTGATGGTTATTTTTATTGTTGTTTCATTCATTTAACCAACAACAACAACAACAACAGCAACAACACAACAACAACAGCAACAACAACAAGAACAACGCTCCTTGCCATATTGACAAAGGTGTAGCGGAGGCTGCCGTCCCTTCATTGTTCTACAACCCAAACACAGATACCTGTACTAAAAGAAATGCCAACTTTCATTCCTACCAGAACAGACAGGATGAAAATGAAAAACTCCCCAGGTTTCTTAGAATTTTAATCAGGTCGCTTAGTGACCTTTGGATTTCCTCTCACTTGTTCACATCAATTGTTCTAGATTCCTTTTCCACAGTGACGCCTTGAAATAAGGTAATGCAGATCTCATGACTGACTAGGCGCAAAATTTAAAAAAAAAAAAAAAAGGGCAAGGAAAAAAAGTAAGGAAAGCTTGAAGAGTCCCTCATGAAGGAATTTTAATTAAGATATAATTATATGTGTCTCGAAGGTTTAAAAGATTAATGATGATTAAAATTAACGTATTCGTGTTTCTCCTTTCTCTCCTCATTCCCTTCTGTCTCCCTCTTAATCTCTCTCTCTCTCCCTCTCACATTCTCTCTCATTCTCTCTCTCTCTCTCTGTCACAAACCTCACAATCAACCTGTTTACTCTTCTTTCCATTCTGCAAAGTGTATCCCTTTATATTTACCCCAGTTTACTCATGTACTCATCCACTCACTCACTCACTCACTCACTCACTCACTCACTCACTCACTCACTCACTCACTCACTCACTCACTCACTC
>JBCAUA010023280.1:0-12617 GCA_038406235.1 Peronia verruculata | reverse complement strand
TCTTGATGACTTGTCCTGCGGCTCGGCGACTGATATGGTAAGTTACTGCACAGTCTCTGTAAAAGAGACCAGCCCTGCGAGGGCTACACGAAGTGGAAAGAATTAACACTTCACACACACACACGTACACGACAATGCAGGCTGATAAGAGCTGGAATATTGCTCGCAGCAGTCCACCATGGGATTAGAATCAGAGATGCATTGATAGGTCTGTTGGCTTACAACTTTTATTATACACTGTACGGGGATAAGCACAACATAAATGCTGCTAATTAATATTATTGTTAAATCATTCGCTTTGGCAGAATAATTCAGCAATTTTCGCCAGTTACAGTGGCCATGCCAAGGGTTTATGTTCCCAGGCCGGTTCACCATTTACACAGTTCTGATCACCCCATTTATGGCACACTGGTTTCAACAACAACAGCAACCGACAAAAATACCGACGTTTTTTTTTTTTCTTTCTTTTAGAAAGTGAGCTACGTCACAGGTTTGGGGGAGGTGTTCATTGTTAGTTGAGTTTTTTTTTTTTTTAAAAAACAACCTTTTTTTTCTATATTTGCAAATGATAGTTCTTATACAAATCTACTTTATGAAGGCAAGTCTTAATAGTTTTCCAATTCTTTCAAACCTGAGATCATGAAATCAATTCAGCAACGTTTGAGTTACAGGGACACAAAGTTGTATCACCTTTAGTATTTAGAACAATATTTTATCTTCAAAGCCATCAGCTTACATTAGACTCCAAAAGGTGTTGTAACCAGAAATTATAATCTTAAAAGTCACTTTATTGTTAGATTCGTCTTCCACACTGATACGTTTTACGATTCCTGATTGAATCGAACTTCCATAGAACCGATTCCCCATCTAGCAGTTCTCAAAAATCACACGGACGACAATGAAACCATGTGAGATGGAAATGTGACAGGAGTGATATATAAGGAACAATCCATTGAGCAATTTATGATGCCCGAGGATGACTTAGTTTTTATGTCGCACATTGTTACTGCTCTTATTTTTTCCTTAAACACAATCTATAAATCCGGAGCAACTCAATAGGAACCTGTCATTTGTAATACTCCTTCCTTCTTTTGTTTTGCAAACTGGTTCAATGAAAAACAACGATAAGAACAGCAAACAAGGCAACACCTGCAACATCAACACTATTTCATTTGGCATTTGTGTATTGGCCATTTATGAGAGAGAGAGAGAGAGATAAATCACTACCCACCCCACCCCCCTCCCTTTCCGTTCTCTTGTCTCTGACGCCGAATACGTTGATGAACAACTGTGTTCCCAGATGCGATAGTGAAGATCAATAAACTCCCTATTCCCATCCACTCCATTTATTTAAAAGCAAAATGATTAACTCAAAGACTGACATTGTAGTTTGGTTATTTTGGAAAAGCAGCTGCAACAAAATACACCCACATTCACACAAAACTATTCCCAAGCTACGACTCTCTCCAGTGATAAAGTGTAAGAGTCACGCCAGCTTAGCTTGAAGCACCAGCATTTGATGGAGCTGACTGGGCTTCCAGACAGAGACATCAGTACTCTCAGATCTAGTCATAAGTACTGTCTCCGAAAGAACCACTTATCAAAGGACAGACAGACAGGCAAACTCATGAGAGGAAGTAGCGTCCGTTCATCCGGTCAGTTTTCACTATAATTATCTTCGCATCATTCCCACCATTTCCCTCTGATAGGCCAACCACCCGGCCTACTGACGTTTGACCTCAAAACCCATTTTTTCTTATCATAGCTGATGTCGAGGAAAGAGGGTATTTTTGTCATCAGGAAAAAATCTCTGAATTCAAAAAACAAAAACAAAACAAAAACAAAAAATGATATTATTGTCCAGCTGCCAATTTCCACGCCTCTAACTTTTCTCTGCCAGGACAAATAATAATAATAATAATAATAATAATTTATTTCAAGGAGCTGCTGCTCCAACAGAATATCTTAGGAGCTTTCACTGTAAAAAGAAATAAAAGTTCACAGAAAATAATAATTTGCGAGACAGAACGAAGTTATTTTTTTTATCTCCCCCTTCCTTCCTCTCTCTATCCCTGACTGATCCTCATAAAAAAAAAAAAAAGCCTTCAGTCATGATATCTTTTCCCCCTCTATCATTTTCAAATCCAACCCCTCAGCTTCAGTCCATATAGCTCGTCTCTTTCTCTCCCCTTCCCCTATCTTTTACCCTTCTCGATTTTCCATGATTTTTCTCACCCATAAATCATTGTGATATACTTTACTATTTAAATCACTCCGCCCCTTTGCTCCAAAGATGAAAACCTTGTGCCTCGTCACAAAACAGGCTGCGGCGGATGATAAAATTAAAAGTTTTGAGATATCCCCCAAAATATGTCACTCATCAATTTCTCTCCTCTGTAATAACAACACAGTGCAACATCACGATGAACCAACTGTGTCTACGGAAGTTGGATTTTGTGAATAGTCACTCAGAAAAAAATATACTTTTTCTGACTCTCTGATCACTGTCACAAAGGAATGCCAAGTGAACCTCGACTACGAGCTCCTATGAAGCCCAAGGCATGGAAATACATAAGAGACACCTCAGAAAAGCTAGAATGTAGAATGCCAGTCTAAAGGACCGCTAGTTTGGCGTGTTTCATTTATTTAGATGGTTGTAAAGGGCTAACGATGTCTTCCAAGAGCAGACGGTCTGCTTCCTTGCTGTGCTAAAAGTGATTCTTTACCTCTACATTTTAAAGAGGTAGAAAATTATTCGCTTATTTATTTTTACTCTTTCTGGTTTCGTAATTTCTGAGTTTACATTTCTGTAATTATAAAGTTAGAGAGAAACGATAATTGCAAGTCAAAGTAACAATAAGAGCAAACCATTTTTTAGTTCAAGGAAATGCCTTAAAACGTCTTCAGAAACAGTCCAAATCATTTAATATATTTCAAGGTCTAAAAAAAACGTGCGGTTATGTACTTGCAATGAGATATCAATGCATTTTTCTGTATGAGTAAGCCGATGCAAATTTAGGTTTAATCCGTGAAATAGAAGCATCTTTCTTGCACAAACTCACAGCAAAGTAAACTAACACAGGTTTTGTCAATGTTAATCTCTAGGCATTTTCAAAGACAGTTGTGTGTGTGAGTTTTTTTTTTTTTCACAGTTAGATGAGAAAGGCCTTCTGGAGTATCAAGGATGTCTCCAAGGTGAACCAATAATGTGAATTTACAGTTATCATAATATATTAGGACGTTGTCTGGGGTGATCCGTTTACCTTTCCTGTTATTCTGTCCCACATTGATCCGTATTAATGGTGTCGCTTTCAATGGTAGAAATAGTTAAGATTCCTAACACTTCCTGCTTTTTAGCTATCAGTACCGCGGTCTTAAAATTTAAAGTCGCTGATCAAGATCATCTTATTTAGCAACTCCAGTTTCAATCCTCATGTTTTCATCCAGCATTTTTGTTCCTAATAAATCTCCTTCATTTGTCTAGTCTAATTTCGAAGTTTGCTCCATCTCTCCCCTCTTAATTCAGATTATGGGTACTCGTTGCTAATTTGTCAAAATGAAAATCATATTGCCCAAAGCCGTATCTTATAACTTCCTTGTTGTTTTTCACATCTCTCAAAATGAAACTGACGTTATACCGATGTGAACTGGGCGTTTTAATATTGAATCCTTTTATTTCACGAGAGGTGGCATTGCATCTTAGATGTCTGTTTTCTTTCACAGCCGTAAGAAGTTCCTTAATAAACTGATTTGAACTTTTTCTGTCTAGATCAACCCTTCGCTGTCTCCCCAAATTTCCTTATTTCTACACACGAACATATTTCCTCCTTCTACCATGCCGTGTTCCTCACAGTTTTTTTTTTTTTTTTGAGATTCTGAACTGATTCAGTAATAAAATCCGTCTATCTCAGGGACAAGGACAATCTTCTTTACCCTAGAACAAGATCGGAGTTTCTGTCATTTGAATTGCCTACGTCGCAATTTTCCGGGGAACAGTCGCCTTTATATTGGCAGCTGTTTGGGGCCAATTCTGAACCTGAAATGAAGGAGAACCACAGCGAACAGGGGAGACGGAAAGAGAGAAAAAGAGGAGAGAGGATAGAGAGGAAGAAAGAAAGGGGGAGGGGCGGGGAGGTAAATGGGGGAAACAGGAAGGTAAAGAGAGAGAGAAAGAGAGAGGGGCGAGAGAGAGAGAGAAAGAAAGAAAGAAAGAGAGAGAGAGAGAGTGAGAGAGAGAGGCCAGATTCACTATCATCTGCTTCGGTGGAGATACACGTTATTCAATAGCCCCACCGATCGATATCAACATCTTTCCACTGTCCACAGGCTATCAGGACATTTCCCCACAAAATTTGTCGTCGGTCTCTCGCGTCCACGATGTAAAACGCCGGAAAGATATAATATTATCAGATCTCACACTTTCCCCAAACTTTTACGAGTAAATAACAGTATTATTGAAGGTAGGTAAATAATGATACTCCCTTTTACAGTTGTATCAAGGTGGGCTAATGGGACTGGGAGACGTTTATGTTCCTCGTAGCTAGATGAAGCGTGGGTGTGTGTGAAACTTGAATAGGGAAACTTGGCTTAATGTGACAGTACATGACATTGGGTGGGATTTGCATTGCAACGTCTCCCTCATAAATATAGGCCAGGTAGTCCACAAGAGATTCAAACTGTTTGTGTGTCTGTCTGTGAATCTGTATGTTTATATCACCGTCTAACTGTCTGTCTATTTCTTATTTGTCTATCCGCCTTTTTTTGCCTGTTTGTCTGTTGCTATTTACTTGCAAGACTATTTCTTTTGTAACTGCATTTTGTTTGTCTTTATTTGTTTTTTGTTTGTTTGTTGTTTTTTAATCATTTGGCAAATTCTCCTGTCGTTAGTATGAAAACCCTCTTACTTTTTTTTTTTTTATTAATTATTGTTATTTTTATTTTGAAAACCCTCTGTCTTTCGACAACGAATATTAATGAACAGATGGATCAGTTACACAACGAAATGAAAGGACCAGTGTAGCGGTGGAATGGCAATGTAGCCATTCTCAGCCATTCTCCTCTGGGCAATCAAAGACTAATCCGGGGCCATAGTGGATATAATTAAAGATTGTCTGTGCCGAAAAACAGTAAATGAAGTCGTGCAAGGAAATAGCCTTGTAAGTCCATGACAGTCGATCGATCTAATGGGGAAATTGAATCACAGCGAAGGGAAAATGAACTAAAATCTCTTCTGAAACAGAGTAGAAAGATAACGGACATTGTCAACCACCCACACACTCGCACATCATTATGTTCTTACACACAAACACACAAGCAGACAGTCAAATGCAAATATAAGCAGCATTCGCAAGTAATTAAAATACGCTGCACGTGCTTTGATATCACGCTGATAATAGCATTTACTGACTGTCAACACTATAATTTTGAGGGATTACATATTTAATTAAAACCAGACTTCTGGAACCAATCAGCGCTTGATGCAGCCTCCCCCCCCTTTTTTTTTTAATGATAATAATAATAATAATAATAATAATAAAAGCGCAAGGAGTCGTTGGATCGATTGGTTTTCAACACCTACAATGGCCAATGTTTTCTACCGTAGGAAAAACATAAGGAGGACCGAACGCAGGCCCTAGAGGTGAAAGGGTTGCAAACAAAAACCTCCCCTCCCCCTCCTCCAGTCCCTACCACCAACTCCCATCAGCTAACAAAAGGTACACCAGAGCAAATTGAGCTCGCAAACTTAAAGTTTTGTGTGTTTTTGTACAGTTGAGATAACCACCACAACAGGAGGTTGAAAAGCTTAACAAAGCCATAACCGACACACAAACAGGCCTACAAACACATACACACACACACAGACAGAAACACGGTTTTACTCAGAAAGAAATGGATGGAGATGGTGGAACACAGGAAGACAGGACGAGATGACGTGTCAACAAGAACACATACGTACACACATTTATGCACTCACACAAACCTATTTTGTTATCCATAAACAAAGCACAAAGAGAGAGAGAGAGAGAGAGAGAGAGAGAGAGAGAGAGAGAGAGAGAATACAATCTGGAGGGTTTTGCTTTGAGCCTTGCGGTATTCCGGAGCTGATTAAGAGAGGAGTTCTGGGTGTGACCACTTGTTCAGCCCTCCTGACACCCTCCCTGACCTCATTCTAGAGTGATGGAGATAGGGGGCAAGAGACCATTGGAGAAGAAGCGCAGTCTCCCCTGTAACGACCAATTTAGCGAATGCTGTCCCAAACGCAATTTTCCTCGTCCTACTTTTAATTATCCTTTTATAAAACTGAGGAGACATAGGACTCTTATCCGTACTTGACGAGATTCATTGCCCCCAGATCTCTTAATGCAAGAGTGTCAAATGAACGGTGGCTCCGTTCGAGGATTTTTTCCTTTGCCCTTGAAAGTTCCTCTCAGAAAAGGTTTTATTATCTACAGACGATTAATTTCTTTTCGACCTCACCCTCAGATAACAGTTTCACAGACCACTGTTAAATACTATGCAAGGTATTCCTTTACTTCGGAATAGTCCAGAAAAAAAATTCTCTCTCACTTCTCTCACACTAGAAAATGTCAAGTAAGATTATCGTCCCAATGGTTTGTTTGTCTCCAGAGGAGCCATTAACAACACCCAATCGAAATCAAACTATGGCCAGTGAATACAATTTACTGATCAGTCAGCCAGATACGTACGTGATTACCAATTCTGTACTCACTAACCCACCTCTTTGAGTTCTGATCACACTCATTTCATCTCTCATCCGTGTCATTAGTCGTGGAAATGCCGAAATTCAATTACTGGAACGTTGTCTATAGCAGACTCTCCTGCCGCGAACAAGATCAATGTAAATCCCTGTCTTTCAGATGTCAGTCAACTTCATGTGAAGTGCAGTATATTTCATTCAGCATCACTTAATCTGAGGGTTGTGCAAAGACTGATTCTAGTTTGAATTGCGAAACAATGATAACATTTCGTTCAATTCGATTGTCAGATTATACGAGTTCAAGGTAAATAATGAGCTTTCAAGTCCTCCAGTTTCCGAGCATACAATGCGGATGTGATTACAAACTCATTTATTTCAGTCTTACAAATCCGGTCCCAATTTTGTGTTGCTCACTAGTTACACGAATCAGTAGATTTGGAGAAACCATTCTTTGCCAACTATTATTCCGCTTCAGGACACAGCGCCAGCACAAAGCAATACCCAGAGAGAATATTCCACCCCAGAGGCCAGTTTTTCCTTCCTTGTATTTACTCAGGATTCCATCATTAAAATGGAAAGTGTGGTTGTTTGCATCTGTGGAAAACCACCTCGAGCGCTGTGTTCTGGAGAGGAATGTTAAGAATAATGATGACGCTTCATTAAAGAATCAAGGAATCCATCACACTTAATCTTCCCCTGTCCCATGGGGCAAAGGAGTTCTTCATAGACCTAGTAAAGAGTTTTATTCAAATGAAACAGTAATGAAAACAAGGACCAGGAAAGGGAAGATAGAAAAGTGGGAAAAAAAATCCTTTGAAGAATGTCGTATAAATCTGTTAGTGTTATGATTTTCCGGGTGAAATTCATTTCACGTGGACCAAGTTATTAGTAGGAGCAAGGGCGTAGTCCTTCTCTAGGATTGAAAACTTCAGCAGCGACTGTAGGTTTCATGGCCGTAGAAGTGGGCTTACTCAAATACACGGGAAAAAACACCGCAAGGCCAATCTATATGTTGGTATGTAGGCCTTGCACAACAATTTATACCAGGCCCCCTTGTAGTTCCAAGTTTGAGAGTACAAGCCTAGTTTCGGAAATTTTATGGATGTATACACATGCTAAAGAAAATCGGTGTTTAAAAAAAAAAGGACAATAATTACAATGATAAAGGACGCCATTTCAAAATATCATATTTATTTTAAAGTTTCATGGTATTATATGTACTGATGGACTTTAAAAACACAACACTTGAAAATGATTCTTCTGACGAACTTTAAAAATGCAACACTTGATATGCAGACATTAGAATCATTTTCAAGTGTTGCGTTTTTAAAGTCCGTCAGTTTATTATATATCGACATTGTTATTTCTTTACTGACGTTGACATTGTTGTTTTTCCCAGGCTATTTTGTTGTGTTCCTCCAGGCTATCACATTTTTTGTATTACATCATTGACTGGTGAGAAGGAATCATTTCACAGTAAAATGCAATGGTGCCACGCCCCTGGATACTTCTGAGATTGAGACCAAAAAATAAAATAATATTACATTTGCGCTGAAAATCCATGCAAATTTGGTGCACTTAATCAGAGATAAGAAAACAGGAGAGATCAAAGAGAAAGAACTGGTGAAAAGCAAGTGTTTCATATTTCTTCAAATTAATATGAGCAAAGAAGAGGCTATATCAATAACTCCATTCATTCTAGCTGTGCATTGTAAATGCAGGCAGATTATGTATTTGATGGATTACCTTCCACCGTGTTCACACTCTGAGACACAGTGATGAAACCGCTTGAAGATCTTCAAACCAGCGGTGTGTCAATGACTTGCAACATTCGTCCTCAAAGTGGCGGGTTATCTTTTATTTATATGGGAAGATATTTAAATGTGAACTTTTTATTGTGAATATAGATCTGTCACTCTTGCCACCCGTTTCAAACATACATACATACATATGTGTGACCAGTTAGTAATACTGATGGATTTTCAAACCTTGGCATTAAATGAACAAGATCCAAATTATTATGAGCAGAACACTCCAACTTTTTGTCAACTGTTTTTTAAGCACGATTTTGTGAATACGCCGCTTGAAGAAAATAATCAAGATTTGAAGAGCTTGGGTAGACCCAGCCGATATCAACAGAGAAAGAAACTGGCTTTGTTGGAAAATGGCAACAAACAGGATATATTACTGACAGAGTTAGCTAAGAGCATTGACATATAGGCCCTATGATGGACTCCCAGGAAACAAAAAAAAAAAAAAAGAAAAAAAAAGAAAAAAAGGAAAACAACCAGGAGTTGGCCAGTGACTCCGTCTAAAATATGCTTGAATGATGACATGAGTAGAAGCAACTACTCAGGGATTATCTCAAGACAGGCTGAGCAGGCCTTTTGACCTATTCCTCAGAGCAAATTGATGAAATAGGAAATGATGTGAAGTAACAGTACTTATAATCTACGTTAGAGCAGAATCCATGAAGGGATCTATCAAAATGAACACATATATTGTTTATAAGAACCACCAAAACTGTGGTCATTCTAGTTAAATTCAACGTTTCTTGAACTTTACTCCAAGCATAAACTCTCTTTTGAAAACTGGAGTTGTGCTGGAATATTGCTGCCTGATGGATGGATGTGGCCGTCTTTAATATGCAGACACAATTAGAGGTCAAAAAAAAAAAAAAAAACTCGAATCACATAATGAAAAGCGTCAAATTTGTTTGTTCAAAAGAACTATCCGTTTTCTCAATTGTTATCCTGTATGAAGATGTGAAGGTCCAACGAGTTTCTCATTTTAGAATAAACTTTCTCGTGTACAACAAATCCACTTAAATCCCTGATCAGAGCTATAAGACAACCAGTCAATTTTGAAACTACCAGAAACAGGGAGGCTGACGAGACCCGCCACATGTTTTCAATGCATTTCGGACCCCCCCCCCCCCTCCTTTGATCGAAATAGGTTATTTTACTGCCAAAGAGTTTTGTAGAAGTCAGCCTGAAGCAAATAATAACTTCTGCTTTACCTGGTCATGTGAAATTTGACGGTGTTCCGGGATAACTGACATCAGCAGAATTTAAACGTACGATTTACAAAGCGCTGGAGGCCTAGGAAAAAAAAATCAGTTGACACTGGATACTAATAAGATATTCTCTCAGTCGTCAAACTACCAGCATGCCATTGCTGAATAGCTGAGAGAAACAGCAGCAACAACATTACCAGTGACATTACACGCCCGCAGGCACACACATACACAAACAGGTATCGCTTTTGCGTCTTATTCATTCGAATTGTGGGAATACCTGTGAATGTTTTGTGTGTGCATTGAGTTTTGTCAGCTGTGAATGTAATATCCTTTTGAGGAGTAATAAAGTTTATATTTTCTTATCCTACTATATTATTATTTATCTTATCTACAGTAACCTATCAACTTTAAAACGGGGCATGTCACTCTTCATGTTCACCTGTAAGACTTTCAACGTTCTAGTCTTTGTATAGTGACTTGCAGGGCACATGTGTGCGGAAACACTTTAACACACAATTACTGTGAAGGCAGATCGACGTGGACTCATTTTAACAAACGGTGCCGCCCTGTTTCTGTCTAATTTCAAGATTTTATTTTCACGTTGGTCCTCTTTCACACCAATCCCTTGGTATTCTGTTAAGAGAACAACAGTCTTTTAATTAACTCAAATTGTATTCCATCAAAATTATTCTATGGGTCAAATGAGGCCAGGAGAGTGCATCATTAACGCCCAGCAATTTCGAGAATAAAATAGACGAGAACAATACTTGTAGGGTGTCACTCTATAGAATATTTCGTGTCCTTTTTAATTCTACCCATTATAATCTGAATATTTCATCACAACATTGTGCAATTCAGTTGATCTCAACAATAATCAGGGAGGAAAACAGGATGTTTGGATGTTTATGTTCCGTAAAAGCATTACATTCATAGCAATGGGCATTGGTCTGCTCCCATTATATAGTGTAAATAGTCATTCTTTATATTATTATTGTGCAACAGGGAACGTCCATACCAATTACAGATTAACTTTCAATCACAGTGTCGTATTAAAAAAAAATAAAAAAATACAGATTTTTTTTTTCTACCCATTCTTTCTTTTTCTAATCCATGTACATTGGAGGACAATTAGAGACAACATTGTGCAATGGGCAAGACCGCCTGCTTGAAGGCAGTAATTATAGAACAGATCGCAAAAAACTTTCCAAGCCTCATCGATCTGAGCAATTTCAGGTTTCTGCCAGGTCCTTTATTGATTCAGATGAGTATGATTATCTAATTTGTGTCCTGGAGAACACTTCTTTCTCCTTTTCTTCTCCAGCGATAACAAGGGATAATTAAAAATGCAATTACGCTCAACCAAAACACAAACCTAAAATTGAGAATTCCCCCCCCCCCCCAAAAAAAAAGACGCGCAACAATGTGAAACTATAATTAACGAAAACAAATAATAAGATAATTATTTACAGTACAACAACAGTTCGTTTTAATTTAATTCTCAGAAGAAATTTATGCAATTCTGTTCGTCAATGGATTTTATTAAGACCAGCCGACCACAACGTATGAAGGGGAACTCTCTTTTAGTGAAGTTGGAATCATTAAAATTTGTCTTCGGCTATATTCTTACAATTACTCTTCTGAAGAGCTAATGCCTTTGTAACGAGGTTAATTGTCACGAAACTTTCATTAGCGTGTAACCTCGAAGTCGTTTACCTGTAATTTTCTGAAACATTGCGTAATTCCCAAATCAAATGTGATGTCATTTTTCGCCTACTAAAGCTTTGCTCATTAAAAGTGTATACAAAGGTTACCAAGTTTGGAATTCATATCCCAAATCCCTTGTATATATCTCTAGCGGCCATGTCATATGGCATACAGTGAGACAGGCTTGGGACATCAGCTTCTATAATGATGTTTACAATGACCAACAAACCCGATTCAAATCAAAGGAAAATAAATGAAAAATATTTGATATTGTTGCTTCGTCGCTGATGTGTTTGTTTATCATTTTTTTTTTTTTTGTTTGTCTTGTAAGCTGCTAGGCATGGCGTGTTTTTAACATACATAAATAAAAATGCAGGTGTAGACTATTTCACTAAAGGCCTCATTAAGAAGGCTCTTTAGTGTCGTGCATGACAGGACAATACATGACCAATATGTATACAGTTCCCCAAACATCCATTCTGAATATCAGTTTGTTATCACCGAGACAACCACCCGCATGTGGTTGAAAGGTGTCTAGAGAAAGCATGTGATCAAAGGTAAGCAGGCATACAGAGATAGCATTATTTGTATAACACGTCCATTTCCCTCTCACTGATAAAAATAGATCTCTGATGTATCCGAAAATTCTTCCTTTTCATTAGTTTCGACCCCCTCCGCTTTTGGAATGATTTATTCATGGGCCTTTGCTCATGGCCCATTTATCAGGCCGGGCAGTGTCAGTGGCATGATTGATTATCTATAGGCTAATTGCTGCTGATTACCGTACAAGGTTATTAGCAGGCCATCGACATGTTCACTACAACAGTAGGAAAAAAAATGTATTTCTTCTTTACATGAGGTAATAATTTGTTTGATTTACACAATTTCCAAAAAAAAAAAAAAAAGGATTTTTTTCTCTGTAGCTCCTGTTCACTAGAAATAGTCAGTAACAGTTTATTGTTTACCCGGTATAAAAATGATGAGAAAGCAGAACCCCCGTCCTTGAATATGTCGAGAAACTGCATTTCAATCTCGGACATCCATTATTCCTCTTGACTAAGGAGAGACACCCGAATCAATCATTGGATTAAGACAAAACAACAAACAGCAACAACAACAACAACAACAACAACAACAACAACAACAACAACAACAACAACAACAACAACAACAACA
>JBCAUA010023249.1:0-12618 GCA_038406235.1 Peronia verruculata | reverse complement strand
CACCCACTCGTCGGATCTACATGTTAGCGTTAGGGTGGACTAGCGCTGGTCGAGGGTCCCAGCAGGTTAAGCCAGCGAGGTTGGTCTAGTTCATATTACTCATTAGGCTTTAGGGGAGAGGATTTTCTTTGTTTGCCGTCACGTGGGACACCGCTCGTGATTTTTTTCCGTTATCGTGAGTAACGTACTGCGAGTAGTCGTGTAAATAGACCCGGCCTATATAAATCTGTACGAGGGCATAATTATCTCTGAGCATTTTCGTATGCCGCATTAAGATTACATAGGTATGCTTTTGTTCCTGTTTGTTTTATTTGGGATATTTTCTATTTGTGTGGCTATAACACACTTGGGTTTTGTAAACCAGTGGTCCCCAACCTCCGGGCCGCGGCCCTATACTGGTCTGTACCGGGCCGTACAAGAAACATTTAATTATTTTCACCTTATTCACTATTTGGGTCTAACGATTGTTTATTTTCCTTTTGTTATTGTGCTACTTGTCACACAAATCACGCTGACAGAAATCTACTTTCATTCAAGATATGACATGTTTTAACACACTCACAGATACACGTAAGGACGTACACACTTAGTACCCCGGTGAAAACATACTCTCCGCCAAGTTTACTTGGTGGAGTGAACTACCCCCCGGGTAACGGTGAAATCATCAAACGTTGAACGGTCCGCGGCGATAAAAAGATTGGGGACCACTGTTGTGAAGCTCTTCAAGCCGTTCGGGAGTGAGGCACTACAGAAATGCTTATTATTGTTATTATTATTATCATTATTCATTTCCAACAGATTCTAGTTTTATTGATTAGTGAGTGAGCATTACATTATGATCAAATTCTCCTATGAAAGGATACATATAAGCGATCAGTGGCTATTGAAATCACCCAGATGTGAACAGATGTGGCAAATTTGATGTAATGTCCAAAATTTCCTAATCCCATTTCACATCTAATCCCAGCTGGTGTTCCCTTCTAATCACACTTGGTGGTCACATCTAATCCCAAAGCAAAATTATAGTGAACCTTTGTGAACTTGTATTATCAAGAAATGCTGCTCGCATGAATTTGTTGGTTTATTTTGTGTTGGGGTTTAACGCCACATTGGCACATCACGGTTATATTATGCCAAACACGGTAAAACATGTTTACATGTCAAGAAGAAAAGAGGAAAGAAAGCTGGATAAAAGACAGAAGCAAAGACAGAGAGCAGAGATGTCTCCCCTAGAATTTCGAGGATGGCACTCCACCGATGACGGGCTTGCACCACCTGCAGGTGGGACCATGTTTGAAGCCCACCTTTCTCTGAGAACTGCTTGTTATGCGCAGAGCATGAAGGCAAATCAGCGTGTGAGTGACATTCCCTTGGCCATCCGACTGACCTCACTAAACTTCACTCTCTGTAGGTTTCTATGGAGGTCAAGGAGCTGACTATTATACGGGAGAGTTGGCTGATGACGTACCGTCCACAAAACACCCTGTGTGTCGCGTGCCAACCTGGACGCCATGGCCTTAGAGGCGTTGCTATTGTGCTATGCTTGGCGTCCTTTACCACGCACGGAGTTCGTCACTATTCTGATCTAGTAAATCTTTTCTTGTAAACAAAAGGGTTCATTTTTTTTAAAAAATCGAACACTACAGCACGGACAGAATTCAACAGACTTGCAACATTGATATCTTTGACATAGGATCATCTATCAGGTGATATCTAAAGGTGTCTGGAAAATGAGGTGAATGTAAGTGGGTTGCCATAGCGTGAAATGGCGAACTGTCTGAATGGGAATCCTTGCTTAGTGGCCTATGGCATCAAACTGGCAGTGGGTGATGATGACGATGACTGGACTGCCAATGTTTTTCTCTTTGGTCTCCATTTCGGCTCTTCGCACAAGGGCTTACAGTGGATACATCAGCCATTACAATTGATAATATTACAAAATCGGCTAGCGGTTGGGCCGTCGAACTAGAGATCTGAAGTTCTGGGTTCAAATCCTGACAGGTCCCGACATCGTGTCCTTGGAAAAGGCAATTTACACACATTTCCTGACTCCATCCAGGTGTGAATGGGTATCCGACTACAGACAGTGATTGATATTGTTAGACTGATAAGGATTTGAGCACCTAACAGGCAGCCGCCTTGTTTGCTTCCCAGGAAGCTGAGAACCTTTATGAGTGTCTTCTTTGGGTCTGTCGGGGGTAATAATAGATTGTAAAGCGTTTAGAGCCTGTAATTACAGGGAGAGGAGCTATATAAATACTCCCTATTATTATTATTACTATCATCATCATCATTATAAGTTATATAATATACCACATGAGTACATTGTGTAAATGTTGACCATCCATCTCCTACTTCAGTCACACAGTAGAATAACTTTTGGAGAAAGTCCCACGCCATGGATTTTTAATTTCAAAACCCTAGGGATAAGATCTAACATAATTGTGGTGAGTGATCCTTAGTAATAAAATTAATCTAAACATGTTAAGACGTAAAAACGTCTTACATTTCGCTAGCAGTGCAAGGTACAATTTTTCCAACAGGATTTGCCGGATTTTGTGTGTTTGACGCGGAAAAAAAAAAAGAAAATTACAGTATAGACGGTATGATGGCAGTAGTGGGAAACAGGGAACACTGTAAAAAGTTTTCACGTAGAAATCTGGCAAAACTTTGGCACAAAAAGAGTTAATACTGTAAGATTATAGAAAAAAAAAAGTTGTTTTGTCGTAAGATGCTTCTTAGGCTATGAACTTAAAATTCGACAACAATTTTGAACTTTAATTATGCCTAATGCCTGCCATAAAATGAGACTCGACACGATGAAATCAGACGCTCGTCAAACTGATGCCAATGGGAAAATAACGTGTTTTTCAACCATGAAGGAATATTTAAGGCATTTTTATTTCTTCACAGAATCCTTCTATATCAATCTAAGAATGCATTTCAGAGTTAAATTTGCTGAAATAGATTAAGTGAAAGCCCAAAAATTATAATTTAGCGTCACAGGTTAATAAAGATTAATAAGGATAGGCCATTTTCTCACTAAATTCAGCTGCAGCAACAGATTACCCCCATCGTCTTTGATTGTCAATGGCTCGATTTCTGCTTATGGTAGAACAAAACTTTTCACACAGAGAAAGGAAGATGAATAAGTTAAACATTGCTGCCAGTAACTCAAACCTTATGCTAAAAATTTGACGAGAGCCTGATTTCATTGTTCCGCTTCTCAAATTACAAACAAAAAATTATTGTCATAAATTATAGGGTGAATTGATGGTAAATAAACTCCACAGCAAACGACTTTAAATTTACAAATGAGACGCGACACAATGAAATCAGGCCCTCGTCAAACTGAGGCGACCGGAGAAATCATGTGTTCTTCAAGAGTGAATGAATTTTTAACACAATTAGTTTTTCATCACAGAACCATTCTATATCAATTTAAAAATACGTTTCAGAGACATATTTGCTGAGAGAGATTGAGTAAAAGCCCAAACTTGTAACTTCGTGGCATGACGACAATGATTTATAAAAATGATCCACAATTTTCTCGCTAAAATCAGCTACAGCAACTGGTCATACCCATCATCTTTAAATGCTAATATCTCAACTTTTTCTTAAAGTAGAGCAAATATTTTTGCACACGAATAAAAGGAAATGGACAATCTTTACAGTGGTACCAATAACTCATATCCTCAAAACTTGACAAGCGCCTGATTTCATTATGTCGAGTCTCAAATAGTTTTTACAGTTAAAAAGTGGAAGGATTTATTTGTATATGACTGTATCGGGGAGGAACGGAGGGACAGGGAGGGATAGAAAGAATGAAGAAGGACTTGCACAACGTACATGTCTTCTCCTTCTGTTTGTGTCTCTGTTTGTTTGTTGTCGTTTTTTCTTCTGCAGCCATTCTTATAGCTGTCGCTCGCTTGAACACGTCCGACGAATCTGCCTGGCATGGGGTGACAGCCGCTTCATCTTTATCACGTACTTGTTATTTTGGCAGCTCGTTTTGTCGTCGCGGTTGTTGTTGTTTGTGATTGTTATTATTATTAACAACATGGATGGCTGTTTACGATGGTGATGAATGTCTGCGGGCGCATCAGTGGGTTATAAGGTAAATTTCGTTTCAGAAGTCTCGAAGATGTCTCTTATACTGTAATACTGACGCTAGAGAAATAACTATTTACCATCAGAATTTATGATGTGAAACTAGTAAGCCTATAAAATAAGACGCAATAACAGAAACAACAACAACAACAACAACAACACGCCCTCTTGCAATCTTCCGTGGCGAATCAAGAGATCGAAAATGACGCAAAGAAGTCTTGCAAAAACATGTTTAGGGACTGGCTCTATTAAGCGACCCAAGAAAACCAGACACAGATAGATGGTTAAACAAACATTACGTCAAATATTAGTTGGTTTCTCTCTTCACAAAGGTCAATGACTCATTCGCTCTACCAATTTTTCAAGTATCTAATGTCGTATACATGGGCAGTACTTTGAATCTATGGCTCCTTAAGCCCATGCCTTACTGGATTCAGAGATCTAGAGTATTTCGAGACCTATTTTCAACTTTGGGAGGGCGAGCAAGGCACTGATTGCTAGAAGATTAGTTGTGAAAACACTGTATTTTCAATTACTTTCGATATAGCTTACTTCACAGTAAAAATAATTATCTTGTATAATTTCATTTCATAAAAAGGCTTAAAATCTATGACCAAAACCTATATCATAACTGATGACTACGGGAAGCCGCAAAACTGCTTACATCGATCTTTTGGTTTTGTTATACAAGTTTTGACAACCAAAATTTGTATACACATTTTATTATCCTTTTATCACTCATAAACGCGTTGATACATACCTTGATCAGTGTTTTACCTTGTAAATGTACCCACCGTGTTAGCCGTTACCGTTCTGACGTGCCGTTAAACCCCAACACAAACAAACACTACAAATCACAACTGATGATGATCTTTCGCGTCGAACACAGGACAAAATGACGGCTACTGAAGATATGATATGGATTTGATGTTTGAAGCTTTAAATATTGACGCAGTCTTATGGATTGATAACACCCCCTAAAACAACAATGATCTTATAATTCAGAGATTGAGGAAAAAAAAATATTTGGGAGTCCGGATTCACAGATTGTTATTCCAAATGCTAACCTTGTCTTCGCTCATGTTGTATACTATACAATCTATATTTTTCTTTTCTTTTCTATATTTTTTTGGTTTTGTTTTTGTTTGTTTGTTTATTTCTTTTTTCGTCATTGTTTTCTCAAATGATTTAGGTCGCTGTCTCTTTTGTTGACTGATCCGTGGGTCAAATAGAGAAAATGATGTCTATTAAAATTTTATGTTCCAATGACGTATTCGAAATTGGTCACATGAACGAGGAAACATCGTTCACATGTGACATGTTTGACATGTCTGAAAGCTTATCTTTCGTCAAGATTTCCCTGCCGTGCGCAGAGCATGAAAACAAATCAGCGAGTGAGCAAAAATCCTCGCTCACCTGGCTTTTTTCGAAATATCTCATTTACAGTATTGTATTGGGCCCTTAGGCCAACATGACACAAACCTTATCTTAGTGCACATTTCATACCTTTGTGGACTCAGATTTTTACAGCGCAGATTTCAAGTGACTCATATGTGTCATGCAATGTGAAACTTTGGTGCGCGCTAATCCGACAGTCAAGGAGGAATCAGATACCACGACAAAACCGCCACTTCAGATATTGTGCAACTGACATCCATAGATTTGTTCCGACCAAACGAAAGGTTAGAAATACCCGCGTTTATTTTAAGCAGGGGGTACAAACTCTCTAAACTATTCACAAATTTGACTCACTTTTCGGTTTGCCCTGTTACGATGAGGAGAAAATGTATGACTAAAACTCTTCGCTGTGAGCTTATTGAACCTAGATGCCCTCCAAATAATAGTAGTATTGAGTAGTGTTAATGATTAAATAACGAGGAAATAGTATGACGTACTTCCGGTATCGCGTTTTCCTCGAAGTTTTGCGTTCAACTAGTGTTGTGGGATTTCGTGGTGGAGCGTGATACACATAAGTGAGTGTTTTATTTTCAGTAGGGGGGTACAAACACTCCGCAGGGGATTTCCAGATCTGTGCTTAGTCGAATATGAACTATTGTTGACGAAGACGTCATGACATTTAGGATGTTTTCTCTTCATTTGCCTGGTCTGTGACAAACATTAGCGACCATGACAATGTCTCTCTAGACCTCTCTTTGTTCGGTGGTTCTTCACAATTCCACAGTATTGAATTCATCCCTTATTCAGTGATTCGCGATTTTAATGAAGATAATTTTTGTTTGCCTGGATATCACGCTTATGTAAGAACATGATGATAACTTCTTGCTATTTTCACGACTTCCTCGTTGGATAGAGGCGTCACTAGGTTACAAAATGACAGCACAGTGTTTTGAGTAAGCTCTAGCAAAAGAAGTCGCTTTAAACGCGTCATGACTAAGGCATGTCCCTAGACGAAATGAGAAACGGGGCTATTTTCTTACGTAAAATACAAGACCCGAACGATCTTATTTCGACGTCTTCGCGTAACGAAACCATCATCTCCGAACTGGAGATGTTTTATGTCAATACAGAAGAAAAACACATTCAAACAATGCTCATTCAACGAATTCGCCAGCTTCACACGACCATCGCCGGCACTGCTGCACCCATCTTTATTTACCCAAATATTTTGGTCCCGTTTTTTTAAATAGTTCAATATAAAAAGGTTCTGAAGACCAAAGCTCAAACTTTTGGGCCTCTTTCCTGGCGCGCCGTGAGCAGTGTGGAGATTCTGAAAAAACAGTTCCAGGTCTACCACCGACATGCCACCACTTTACAAGCGACGGAAAAGGTAAAGCGACACTTTTTTTAAAAAGAAACAATAGATTGATTTTGTCATTTTATTTTAAATTATCAAGTCCAGCTGTTTTAAGCATCTTTTACATAATAGGGTCTATTTTGTGTTTAGGTAATCTCAAAAGATCAGTCAACAATTGTGTATCTGTTGTTTTGTGCGTTGTTATTGATGACGTTTTCTCTCTCGTTATATTTATTTTTCATTCTCTTTTTTAAATGTTCGAGTCGTTGTCGTTCTATTGACCAGATATCTAGATCATTATTCCAATGTGTCTTAATATGTTTCTATAACTTAAATGGGGAGATTTTCTGATTTGTTCGTTTCTGACAATGAGAAGCTTTGCTTGACAATGTTGAGAAATAATCGTGCTTCATACTTTCGTTCGTTCGTTAGACACTTGGATTAGAACAGTTTCATCTTATGCTGATAAGATTTGTTTGTTTGTTGCTGTTGCTGTTGTTGTTGTTGTTTGTATTGGCATTTTCGAAATTCCAGTTGTAAGCTAAACACACATTTATAGCAGAATACATCCACATGTCCGGTCGCCATCACTAGAACTATTGTTGTTTAAGTTGCTGCTGCTGTTGTTATTATTATCAATACAGTGAATGTTGTCATACAACTTTATTATTATTTTCATCATCATCAGTTTCTTTTTAGTGTGTATTAAGATTATGATCACTATTATACCATCATTATAATCAGATTACTACTTTTTTTTTTTCATTATTGGCTAATCGTCCGTAATTTTTTTCCCGTGAAACCGGTCTGACAAGAACAATTTAGTCCACTGAAACTAAAATGAATTTTGTTTCGGCAAGATCAAAGTCTCTACTTTTACAACGTCCAGCGACAGTGTTGGTTACGTTCTATAAACGTCTTTCAATTTCCTGATGGAGGTTGTCTCGAGAAAGTGTTGGTGCCGTACTTATCTCTGGATCGTCAAAAGTTACGCAATTTTCTCAATTACTTCTGATACCACTCAGATAGGTAGAGATCCTTTCCACGTTTGTGTTTACTTCCGTGTTGGATGCGAATTTTTGATGGGCGGACGCGGAAGCGAAACGTCATAAGTGATTTACTTCCGTGTTTGAAATCTAAACAATGGAATGGTGGGCGGACGCGGAAGCGAAACGTCATAAGTGATTTACTTCCGTGTTTGAAATGTAAACAATAGAATGGTGGGCGGACGCAGAAGCGAAACGTCATGAGTCAACGATCTATATGTAATCTTACACGAAGGTTTGTTCATTGAGTGTCTGCCATCTAATAAAAGATCAGGTGCGTTAGTGACCAAGTAACTGTAGTTAGTACTGGTCAGTCAAATGAAACGTATGGGCACTTGGACCCCAAGCTCTTACATCCCATAATCAGTTGGCCCATATTATGTATTATGTGTGATCTCCAGGTCAAGAATCAATTCTGGATAATTCAAAGAGCCGATATACTCAATGATTCACTATGACACTTTCAGCTGGACTTACTTTCCAAATAATAGACAAAACTGTAACAAGATACTCCTCTCTTCTTGTACACCGTTTCAGCCAATGCTGTCATTCCTGAACATGCCGTAATATCAACTGATTCTTCATTGTGTTCCTCTTCTTGTTAGCCCTTAACTGCATCTGAACTCTCTGGGGCGTCTCCTGACAATCTGTGCACTAATCATTTACATCCGTCAAGATTGCTGGGCCAGGGCTTGGGTTTCTGCAGACAATCTATAATAAATGTCCGTCCCTGAATGTTGGTGATCCATCTTTTCTTCTGCCCACTTCATTTTTCCTATCTACTCTGTTCTCTGTGCACAACGTTTGCAAGACCATTGGACCTTGTTACATAGTTCCGTTTCTTCACTGTTGAAAGTAGGTCTTCCTGTTGACTACTGTGTTGTATGGTTCGGTTCGTTTGTAATAGGGTCCAAGTATGACTCATCCAGGATATTAATTTCGGTAGCATCTTTATCTCCAGTGCCTGCATCTTTTGAGGCAGTTTGTCTGTCAGTGTCAGTGTCCTGTATATGGATAGGCAGATAGAAAGTACTGATGGGTGCAAAAGTCTGATCTTGTACTTTAACTTCAACTATGTTTAATAGTCAATCAGTCAATCATAAACAGAGTCTCTCTTGCAAACCTCCTGTCTCTTCTGGAACCAACTATTAAAGCTTTAAGGATCTTTGGTATGAACTTGTGTATGTGTGTGTGTGGGCAGGTGGATGTCTGGATAAAAAAAAAAAAAAGAAGAAGAAGAAAGGGGTGGGTTCAAGATAAGGCAACTATCTCAGAATAAACTTCCGATTGTCAGAATGTTCTCTCCTGGGTATGTCAAGAATAATTCTACTCAAGATTTTCAGTAGCTCTAAGCCCTGTGGCGTCTTGAGTTTGACATGCACGGTCCATCCTTCGTGGATGCAACTGGAAAGTCGCATATGTAATCACAAACATCAAAGAAACCCTTTGGAATATAGATCGTTTCAAAAACATGTGGAGATGCAAACTTTCCGACATTTTTTTTTTTTTTTGTGACAGATCTCTCTCTCTCTCTCTCTCTCTCTTCTCTCTCTCTCTCTTCCCCTCTCTCTTCGCATATACAATACGCGCATATCAGAGCAGCCCAAGTGATCGAAGATGGAAAGACGCCTTATGTTACAACTTTTTTTAACAGAAAGAACAGGATCGCAAAGTCATCGGTTTGAGAAGAATAGCGCGAGTACTGCAGTATACAAGTCCTAACGTCAGGGTCCGGCATGTTTCTGAAAGTTATCAAAGATCTTCGCTGTTCTCCCACGTTTGCTATAGTTTGCTGAAGATTTTATGGTCTCTTCTGGAACAGAGAGCCCATTCATGTGGGAGGGAAAATAGAGTGAGACAATAGAATTGAGGGGCGGGTACGCCGTTAAAGTCAATAGCCCTCTTAGCATTGCAGGATACCAGGACAGTCCGCACTGAGAGGCGCTTTTCAGCAAAGCCTACCAGCAGTTCATATCTCATCATTTTGTCCAACTTCGGGAAGAGTCAGAGGCCAACGTTGCTTTGACAAAAGCCCGTATCATCACAGTTGTGTTAATATTTTCTCTTAAAGCTTATTCAAATATGGCTTTCCACAATATGAAAAACAAACAAACAAACAGACAATATAATACGGCATCGCTTTATTCTCTAAGAACTGTGTGTAATTTGGTTCAAAATGCACTGCGTGATCGTGGCAATAAGGGAATCGCGATTTTCGGAAAACTAAAAATTTCAAGGAAAAGATGTTTTGACGATAAAATCAATATTATATTAATCCCTCTCTGTGGTTATGGCTGATTTGTTTTACAGCTACTGAATTGATTTACAACTTTTTCTTCTCAATCTTTATGTGTAGTAGGACATGAAAAAGTCCTTTCCAGGTGAGTACATTATCTTTTTATCTTTGCAGCAAGAAAGCGTACATAATAATGTGGGTCTGTGTATTTATGAGTCTATTGGTCCAGTCGCGGGTTTGAGCATCCAAGACGTAGCGCTGCGGTCAAAGAGGGAATGGTGAGCAGGGTGGGGGTGTGGAGGTGAGGGAGGGCGTACGAAACAAAGGAGAAAAACAAAGGTGAGCGAGAGAGAAACATACGGACACAAAAAGTGAACGGGAAAAAGAAAAAAGGCAATAATTGTGAAAGACTCATTACGCCGTGATTATTCTCTAACTACTACTGTTGCTGCAGATGTTACTTTTACGACTAATACTACAATACTATTGCTGCCCCATGCTGCAGATGCTGCTGATGCTACTACTACTACTTCTTTTGCTACTGTCGTTGTTGTTGCTGCGACGATCACTTTTACAACTACTTAATTGATTATTACTATTTTTAACGTCTACTAGTAGGCCTTCTATTATCACTGCCACTATTTCTACTTCCCACTAATAATGCTGCTGATGCTGCTACTAGCACTACTGCAACTACTACTGCTACTAGTGCCAGGTTTACTATTACTACTTATGCTACATGTACCACAACTGCTGCTACTACTACTGCTACAACTGCTATTACTATCACCGCCACTACTATCGCTACTTTTGCTGTTGTTGCTGCTACTGCTACTGCTACTATTACTACTGCCATGACTACTAGCATTTTTCATAATGCGGTACTACCATTACTTGTTATTTCAACTACCATTGCTGCTATTGCTTTTACTACTGTTGTAATAACTATTACTTGTGCTGCAGCTTTTACTGCCATTACCACTACTGCTACTACTACTATTACTAGTACTACTTCTACCACTACTATTACCACTACTTCTGTTACTAATACTACTATTATTACTACCACTACTACTACTACTACTGTTACTAATACTATTATTACTACCACTACTACTACTACTACTACCACCACTACTACCACTACTGCTACTACTACTACTAGGCTACTATTGCTACTACTTCTACTGCTTCTACTACTACTACTACTACTACTACTACTATACTACTATTACTACTACAACTACTACTGCTCCTAATGGTGCTTCTTCTATGTCTGTTGCTACTACTACTACTATCACTGGTACCGCTAATACTACCACAAATACGACTACTGCCCCACTGCCGCCACCATTGCCGCTCTTTTTCGCCCAAGCTGACAGTTGCATAAGTCTGTGTTCTGTATTAGTACTGCGGAAATAAGACAGTACAACATTACTACCTACCGTTTGGAATCCTTTCTCTGATCCTTGCTGTACCTTCTGTGACTGACTCTACCGATATTCGCTGAGCACAGCTTCTTTGCGGTCATGATAACCGGTTATATCGGTCATGGACTCAATAACGGCTAACCGGTTAAGATGACCGAAGATCGGCTATGTTCTCGGTCATGATCAACCATGAAGTGAGACTAAAGCAGCCATCAGTTAGCTACACCGGTATCTTTGATCTCGGGAAAACTCAGTCCGTCAGAAAACGTGTCTTTGAATTTTGCTGGTGTACTGATTTGTTTGCAGAGAATCATATATCAAAGGAAACAAGGATTCTATTGTATCTTTGTAATTCTATTTAGCCTTCAATGTTTAAATTACATTAACGATTGTTATTTGCATCTTCTTTACGGTTACGTCGTTAACTTGTCAAATGCATGCACAAAAAAAAAAAAAGCTTGGCAAACCAAAAGGAACGAAACAAAACATATAGAGGATAATGGAAGTCAGAAAAAAAAAAATGTCAAAAATATGAACCGATGGAAGAGAAGACAGAAGAAACATATTTCAAAATAAAATGTGTGAGAGAGAGAAGGCTGGGGTAAAGGAAAAAGAATGAAAAGATGCAAACGACAAGAAAGAAAAATACGCTAAAGCTAGGAATAAATCGTAACATACGGAAGAGAGAGAGAGAGAGAGAGAAAGAGAGAGAAAAAGAAAGAAAGAGGGGGGGGGGGTAGTCAGCCAAACAGAAACCCCATTAAGTTTAAAAGAATAATTATTTTGTTACAGGTCAGGGCTTCTAACGTTTACTGAGATTTACAGAGGAATCAGTGTTAGAACTTTACGGCCCCACGATTTATATAAAGGGAAGAGCTGGCTCTGTTGTGACAAAGTTCCTTCACTTGGATTCCAAAACAGAGGTATGACAGATTCTGTCTTCTCTTCGACTTGTGGCTGTGAACTTGTCTATCTATCTATCTATCTATCTATCTATCTATCTATCTATCTATCTATCTATCTATCTATCTATCTATCTAT